>CM077516.1:23980130-23997422 GCA_039654895.1 Mongoloraphidia duomilia | reverse complement strand
TTGACGACTGATACTAATATCAGCAACAGTAATAACTCATCAACGTGAAAGAATCAAGCCAATAGCATGCCTCAATGCAACAACCAATCGGAGAGAATGGAGGGTGTGACCATGACGATGCTTATATTCACAAGCGTTTGCATTCTGTGTTGCATTGTGTGTTGAATAAAGAAAACATGGAATCGAGTGCAATTGCTGTAAACTCAAAACGAACCTTGTCACCGTTGTCGTCGTCGTCATTGACTCTTCCTGTCGACATTCAGTTTTTACAAGATAAACGTAAAAAAAGAAGAAAAGTCAGAGGCCATGTTCAAAGACCGCTATCGAAGACCATCGATCTTACGCAAGCGTTGAACGAATTGAATGAATTAGAGTCGAACGTTGCAACGTATAACATCATCAACAAAGACGTCAGCAACATTGACGATGACATCTTTGATTTCGAATCATTACTTCTTTTCAACGACAAACGAGATTCAGAAATACAACCTATGTCAAAACAGCAGCAGCAACTGCAGCAAACACCTGTGAATAAAGAGAAAACAAAAATTAATAGAACTGGAAGATCTGCAACAGCTACGTTGAAAACAAACAATAAAACAGCAGTCGTCGTCGACAACAACGAAAAAGAAAGAAAAAATGACGTGTTACAACAAGAAGGAGAAGATATTGTGAGAAAAAACCACGATTTCTTCGTGTGTGAACGTGTGTTCTATCTAAACAAAAACGAAACGGTATGCGTGAGCGTCGGTTACAATTCAGCGCGAAATTTCAAGATGTGTGTCAAACTCAGGTCGATCGTCAAACACACTCATATCGTTTTCGAATACGATGAATGGTCTATCTTTATCACACTCTACCTGCCGCTCATGGAGGGATTCTTCAAAGACGACGAAAGTTTCGACTTGAAGTTTGGTAACGTGCGACTGAAAACCAACACTGCCGTTCTCTCGAAAGGCGTTGAGAGAAGAATCAACATGCTTACCGCAGACGGTGATGTGAATGCAGTCGGTAATAATAAGAGCAAACTGAATAACAAGGCGACTCTCCCTCCGAAGTAATGCGAAAGCGGTTTCCGGAGGGAAGAGTGAGAGAGTGAGGGGGTTTTAGCCGGTAGGAGTCCGGCACTACCTGATGGTGTCCATGATGGATTTCCCCCTCACACCAAAAAAAAAAAAAAAAAAAAACTGAATAATTCGTTCTATCTCGACGTCGACCTCTGGACAAACCTTCGTTTCATTCTGCCGAGTGTGTACAATCAAATTGAAAATCTGTACGAGTGTAGCGAGCGAGTATGAGAATATTACGAAGAATACGTGAAACGATGCACTGAACTCAACTTGTGTCCGTTAACCGAATACTTTGAACCATCGCCACCGTCCGAAACCAATGAAAATAAAAATAACAATATCGTCTACACAGACTTCTTTTATGAGTTTTCATTATTTTTTCAAAAAATTAACATAGATTATTATAGACTTATTATTATTATTATTTTATATAAGAAAAATTAACATAAACTTATTATTTAATATCAAAAAAAATATAGACTTATTATTTAATATTAGGAAATAATTATTTTATATTCTTATTATTAGTTTCTTTTTATTATTTAATATCAAAAAATATAGACTTATTATTTAATATTAGAAATTAATTATTTTATATTCTTATTTATTAGTTCTTTTTATTATTAATTTTCTTATAATAATAAACCGGTTTAAAAAATGAATTTATGTTTTATTTCTGCTTTACCTATCTTAAGCTCCACATCCTAACCTTCCATTTTCTTCACACACAGGGAAAGAGAAAGACAGAATGAGAGAGAAAAAAATAAATAAATATTTTCATATTAAAACCAGCAATAAAAAAGGGTATCTATTAGCAGGTATAAATTATAGAAAAGAATTATCTCAGAAAACACGTGTGTCTTATTATTTTTTTCCAAATAAATCAGGTAATAAAAAAAAGGTTCAACCCTAATAAACAGGTATAAAAAGGTACAAAAGGTATAAAAATTCTAAGAACCCTTCATTAGAACCCGACTGTGCGGCAACGGTCAAAGAAACACCCTCATAAAAAACGTCCATTAAAATTCCTTCTGATATTGAATTTTTTAAAGACTTTGGTTCCCACAAGCATATTACAAAACACCTGCACTCTTACAATAAATAACACCTTTATTACGATAACTGTCACCATAAAAGATTTTTTATTTTTTTCAATTCCTAGAATTATATTTTTTTATATAC
Source organism: Mongoloraphidia duomilia (assembly GCA_039654895.1). Lineage (NCBI taxonomy): Eukaryota > Metazoa > Arthropoda > Insecta > Raphidioptera > Raphidiidae > Mongoloraphidia > Mongoloraphidia duomilia. Next base: position 23,995,170 of record CM077516.1, on the reverse strand, counting down.
ATAATATGTATAAGATTTCTATATAAACTCATTTATTTATCTCTACAAAAGAAACTACGCCCTCTATCAAACGATTGGCTTGCCAATATCTAATCTGCTAACCCACCTGCATTTTCTTTTACCCCCCGCCCCTAGTCACTCTAGCCCGCCCCTCTAGTCACCCTAGCCCGCCCCCTAGTCACTCTAGCCCTCCCCTCAAGCATCCCCGGTATTTCAGCTGCCCCGCCCCCCCAGTAACCGCCTCGCGGTCGACTGCTAGCGTAACGCTCCCCGTCACAGTTTTCCACAGCTTTCCACAGAATTTTCACGGGTTTTCCGGTAAGGACTAAGGAATATCGAGGACCGACACAAATATATACTTACGTACGTACGTATGTGTCCATTTCTTTCTAAGACGAAATCTCGAGAATGAAAAATTATATCAACTATGTTAGGGTGCCAATCGACGCGTATAAATTAACGTAAATATGATCTGAAAGAAATTTTTTCAAAATCGGTTCAGCCGTTCTTTTTTCTTAACCAAATAGACTCCAAAAAAGTAGATTTTACATAATATCTCGCGAATAAAAAATTATATCGACTTCGTAAGGGTGTCAATCGAGGCGTGTTAACGTAATTTGGTCCGACATAATTTTTTTTTTTTAATTATTGTTAAAAATAAATAATAATAATGTTTTAATGATTAAAATAATTACTTTTCTGTGTAATATCTAATTTAATTATTATTATTAAATATTTATCAAACTGGGAAGTTCGTCGTGTGGACCTCAAGGGTCACACTTTAGTTCTAATAAACGACCCACTTCACGGCTTGTTTTTCGTAGTATTGTTAGTAACATTATCTGTACTAAATGAATTTATAATTTCAACCAGATTATGAAGTCTTTATTAAAATAATTCATCATAAATAGTTTGAAATGTTCTAATTTGTTTTCAGTAATACCAGACAGTAATTCTAGATGAAAGAATAAAAAAATTTTGGAGCATACAAGTAATTCAAGAATTACAAGGCGCGATATTCAAGTAGGTACTGTGTGTTAACGGTTTTATTGAACATAGGGAAAATAACACCGAGAAGATTTATAATTTTGTAGTACGCTATGAGCCATAAGACCTAATATAAATATGTATTGGATTACATAGAAAAAATAGTACAGTGAATTTTTTAAACAATTTTCCATAGCAACGGTTGACTATTAAGCGTTACTCGGAACCGGCTAAATAAAAAAGTCATGATGTGTCGTAAGACACCCGACAAAAGCTATGCTTTTTACGCATTGTATATAAAACCGAATTTATCAAAGATATAAATAATACAATTAAAAAGTTATTATTTGATCGCCATTTTGAAATCTGACGCCATTTTATTATTTTGTGTCTTATTAAATTCTCAAATATCAATTTTCAAAAGGATCGGATAATTTTTACAAAGAAATATATACCTATGACCGCCATTTTGAAATATGACATCATTTTATTTTTTTGTGTCCTATAAAACTCGCAAATATTAATTTTCAAAAAGATCGGATCATTTTTGCAAAAAAGTACATATGGCCGCCATTTTGAAATCTGACGTCATTTTATTTTTTTGTGTTCTATGAAACTCTCAAATATCAATTTTCAAAAGGATCGGATAATATTTACAAAAAAGTACATACGGCGTCATTTTTAAATCTGACATCATTTTATTTTTTTGTGTCCTATGAAACTTTCAAATACCGATTTTCAAAAGGATCGGATAATTTTTACAAAAAAGTATATATGGCCGCCATTTTGAAATCTGACGTCATTTTATTTTTTTGTGTTCTATGAAACTCTCAAATATCAATTTTCAAAATGATCGGATAATTTTTACAAAAAAGTACATACGGCCGCCATTTTGAAATCTGACGTCATTTTATTTTTTTGTGTCCTATGAAGCTCTCAAATATCAATTTTCAAAAGGATCGTATAATTTTTAGAAAGGAGTTCTACGGAGTTCTACATATTTCCGCCATTTTGAAATCTGACATCATTTTATTTTTTTGTGTCCTATAAAACTCGCAAATATCAATTTTCAAAGGGATCGGATAATTTTTACAAAAAAGTATATATGGCCGCCATTTTGAAATCTGACGTCATTTTATTTTTTTGTGTTCTATGAAACTCTCAAATATCAATTTTCAAAAGGATCTGATAGTTCTTACAAAAAAGTACATATGGCCGCCATTTTGAAATCTGACACCATTTAATTTTTTTGTGTGCTATAAAACTCTCAAATATTAATTTTCAAAAGAATCGTATAATGTTTACAAAAAAGTACATATGGCCGCCATTTTGAAATCTGACGCGATTTTATTTTTTTGTGTCCTATAAAACTCTCAAATATTAATTTTCATAAGGATGTAATAATTTTTAGTGTGCTTTATTTCCTTAGTCTGATTTTATTACATTTATCCGAAACGTTACCGGAGAAAGACCTTTTGCCTGTGAAAATTCAAAAGTACGATTTGCACCTGGACGAAACTCGGGCCGGTCAGCTGGTTACTATAATATTGTATTGTCACCGGAGCTACACATGTGTGCAAAATTTCAACTCAATCGGATCATGGGAAGTGGGTAAAAATTCAAAAGTACGATTTACACCCGGACGAAAGCCGGGCCGGTCAGCTAGTTACCATAATATTGTATTGTCACCGGAGCTACACATGTGTGCAAAATTTCAACTCAATCGGATCATAGGAAGTGGGTGAAAATTCAAAAGTATGATTTACACCCGGACGAAAGCCGGGCCGGTCAGCTAGTTACCATAATATTGTATTGTCACCGGAGCTACACATGTGTGCAAAATTTCAACTCAATCGGATCACGGGAAGTGGGTGTTCAGAAGCACGATTTACACCCGGACGAAAGCCGGCCCAGTCAGCTAGTTACCATAATATTGTATTGTCACCGGAGCTACACATGTGTGCAAAATTTCAACTCAATCGATCGCAAGATTTGTAACAATATACGGGATCAAGCTAAATAAAACCACCGTTTAAAAAACAAAGCATCTACTACCTACTTATTTTTGCGTGATGCCAGAACATACGTTTTTATTTGAGAATCAGTTCGGTTGCTTTTGCGTGATGCCAGAATATTTTAAAACTCGCAGTCGCATAAGAGGTTGTTATTTACTTGAAAAAAAATCATGTAAATCGGATCAGTGGTTCTCGAGTTATAAGCGTACAAAGGGACATAGAGACAGAGAAAGTCAAATTGTTCGGGAAGGTATGATGAACGTCGAGAAATTTTGGTCCGATCCGATCGACGTCAATAATTAGTTACACGTCATTTTAACTCAGTAGGCCAGGGTTTTTTAACTTAAATTCAAACATCAGCAGTCAAAAAATTGAATAACTATATTGAAATAATCTAACTAATATTATAAATGTGAAAGTTTGGATGGATGTTTGTTACTCAATCACGCCAGAACGGCTGAACATATCTGGATAAAATTTGGCACAGAGATAGATTATAGTCTGGAATAGCACATAGACTACTTTTTATCCCGGAAAAATGTACGGTTCCCGTGGGATAGTTCTGGAACTACTAAACCGATTCTAAAAATTCTTTCACTAAAAGAAAGCTACGCAGGGGGGGAGGGAATTCTCGCGGAGAATAACAAATTAGAGGGAAACATTCTGGCGGGGGGATAACAAATTAGGGAGGAAGATTCTCGTGGAAGGATAACAAATTAGGGGGGTGATTCTCGCGGGGGATAACAAATTAGGTGGGAAGATTCTCGCGGGGGGATAACAAATTAGGGGGGGGAGATTCTCACGGGAGGATAACAAATTAGGGGGGGGGAGATTCTCGCGAAACGGACGAGCGAAGCGAGTGAGTAATGTAGGTATTAATAAAATTTTAAAAAACAGTTTTTTGACGTTATAAAACAAGTGTCGTATGTTGAGTAGGCTTTGGAAAAAACAAACTACTTTGTGTCAAAATATTCTGACAGTTAATCGTTTCGGAATAATATTCTGAGAAAATAATACAAAATCAATATCTCACAGTAAGTACTATATTTATTGATCTCATCCGAGCAAAGCTCGGTCACCCAGATATTTGTAGTTAAGTTAATTATATTTTTTGTTTTCTTATAGGTTGAAGTAGGTACATTGTATTGTATAATAAATTTTTTTTAAAAACCCTCGATTCCAAGCAATCTCAATCTCGATCGATAAATAAAATTATAAATCGTAAAATACGTGGGCGAAGCCACGGGTAACGGCTAGTGCAATATAAGACAGAGCATACGCTATCTTCCAATATCCATATCACACTGTGCAACAGACAAGGACAACCGAAACAAGTTCGCGATTTATTAGATTAAGTCGCATTTATTTAGTTTAATAATCATATAAATCTGTATAAAAAAACTGTTTTGACACAATATTATACATGAAATCTATCTAAAATTTTCTGCTCTTTTGTTTAAGACAGGTTTCGAATCGATCTGACTTAAATTGAGCAAACTATAAGCAAAAAACACCGTTTTTTCTAATTTGCTCCCCTCTGGGGCCAAAATTCAAAAATCGGGTGACGTTAGGATCAAATAGACCCCGAGAGGAATCGAACAAAAAAAAGTTTTTTAAAATCGGTTAACCCGTTTGGGCTGTACGACTGATACAAAAAATCCGTTCCAGACTCACAGATTCACAGACGTACAGACAAAGCGAGTGTATATAGGCGCTTCTAGCTTCGCTAAGATCGCGCCTAAAAAGGTCTTATAAATATATGTGCAGAAATGCTTCCTAAGGGAGCCTACATCCCGCCGACATTGTGTGTAAGATGTGTTTTCTTCTTCTTTTTTATTTATCTTAGGATTTCGGTGAGAAACATTTATAAAAGTCGGTGTTGCGGTTTAATATTAATATAAGTGATATTATTTTACTGCACTGACAGAAAATTATTTTAGCCATAGGTGTACAAAAGTTACTGGAGCTATGATTTCAGCTATTTTTAATCGCGTTACTCATTAGGCTGAAATTGATTTTTCTCCTGAACGATTTGTTCTTTGGAAAATTACCAAAAATTATTTTTTTTACTCCTCAAATTTTAAATGTGGAGATTAGTTTGCCAATGGAGTAGCAATACATTATTTCATTCGTGCGATTTAATTTGGTGAATATATAAGACTAATCGTAATTTTCTGGTATGACAACTGCCTGTGCACTTTGTATTTAATAAGTCGAAAATTTTGACCAAAATTACTAAAAATAATTGCACTAAAACTTATCAAAAGTGAATAAATTTTGAAAATGTGTCCTTTCAGCGTTCACTCTAAACAGTGAGAATCGTGACAGTATAAATTTTTCTACAAAAAAGTCCACTACAACATATTATGTCTAAAATCAATAGTTGTCTAGAACTTGCCAGTTACGTAAAAAGCGTTTTTTATTACTGGATAATAATTAATTTTTATTAGTAGGTACCAGTTAAAGCACTGAAAGGCAAGGTTCAGTTACTAACACATAATCAGCTATATGCTCCCAGAAAATAGCCATGGGCAAGTTCCAAATTGGAAAAAAATGTTTTAAAAAGATAAAGCTTATGGTTGAATATATTTTTTGCCATCGCTATAAATGATGTACACTGTACAGTAAAATCCCTATTATCAGACTATTAGGTATCCGACATTTTGATTTATCTGATTTATTATTTATTCGTCTGCGTTAGTATAGTTTGTATCATACAAACTGTGAAAATGATTTAGTTTTTTTATGAAAAATAGCAAAATATGAAAGATGAAGAAATTTAGTAAAACTTGGAGCGTTAAAAAGACGAACAAAGGCGAGCGTATGCAGACTGCGTTTCTACATTTTTTGTCCACCATTTTCAAGTTACCGACATTTTTATATATTCGTCTACCTGTTGATCACGTTGATGACCACAATTGTTTAGCATTTTTACAATCCATCACCTATCGATACCTTTTATGTCAGATAATCGGAACTTTACTGTAGGTACTTATTAATACTACTGTGTTTTCAATGAGTTTCCGTAAAAATAAATGAAGAAGAAGAAGAAAATGAATGGAAGGAGATTGACCTTTGCGGGCCGCTTAATGCCAAACGCATGTCTAAAAAATAAGTGACAGTGACACTGTTTTATGACGTTAAAAAACTGTTTTTTAAAATGATAAAATCGATAAGAAAACGAATTTTTCCAGGGATGTGACCTAGCTAAATCGATTTTTTGCCCCCCGAAACCCCTTTTCGGTAAATTTGATCAAAATCGTTAGAGCCGTTTTCGAGAAAATATTTATATAGGTACATAGATACATATACAGTGTGTCCACAGACTCATCCTCAACATGGGGATCTCCGTTGTTATGGGAGATAGAGATTTGGTTAAATGAGACAAAATGTGCGGAATCTCCAGTACTACTACCCTGCGCAGTCAAACTTTCCATATTTTGCTTGGTTCGCGACCGACAGTTGAAAAACGAGATTTACCCATTTTCGTTTTTTGTTTATAACTCGCTTTTAAGTAAGTTAGAAAAAAAATATGTTCACTTTCTTAAGGCCCTTTTTTATGAAGATTTCAAATCTCTTTTCATATTTTTATTTACTTTTATAGTTTTAGAGATACTTGTATTAACTTTGTTTTTTTAAATACACGTCAAAGATGGCCATGACACCATTCGAAAGAGATTTTTTTTTCTCTTTAATTTGATATGAGGGTTGATGGATTTATTTTCAAAAATAACAGAGTTATACGTAAAACACTGATTTTTAATAGTAGGCTATGTTAAATTAATTGATAAAACAACAGAAAGCTTAGCAAACAGTTGAAATTCGCGTTGGCTTAGTAAACGGCTGTTTTGTTTTAGCTGTCAAAGTGTAGTTTGTTGCTAATTTGTCAGTTTACTAAGTGATTTATTAAATTTACTTTTGTTATCATGGAACAATTTTGTAACAATGAAAAATAGCGATTTTCAACAATTGATAGTAAAACAGTAGTTTTGTCTTCTTCACTTATTCGCGTTGACTTAGTAAACGGCTTTTTAAATGATCCATAGTTTATTAAATTTACTCGTAAGTTTCTGTAAATAGTCAAATGAGGTTGTCTTCGTTCTGGATACTGATCGAAGTACATTTCTGCAGCTCTGATCGAATTTTTGTGACATAGAATGTAACAAGATAACATATCAAATTTTTCGTTGTTAACAAAATGGTTGCATGATAACAAAAGTAAATTTAATAAATCACTTAGTAAACTGACAAATTAGCAACAAACTACACTTTGACAGCTAAAACAAAACAGCCGTTTACTAAGCCAACGCGAATTTCAACTGTTTGCTAAGCTTTCTGTTGTTTTATCAATTAATTTAACATAGCCTAATATTAAAAATCAGTGTTTTACGTATAACTCTGTTATTTTTGAAAATAAATCCATCAACCCTCATATCAAATTAAAGAGAAAAAAAAATCTCTTTCGAATGGTGTCATGGCCATCTTTGACGTGTATTTAAAAAAACAAAGTTAATACAAGTATCTCTAAAACTATAAAAGTAAATAAAAATATGAAAAGAGATTTGAAATCTTCATAAAAAAGGGCCTTATGAAAGTGAACATATTTTTTTTTCTAATTTACTTAATAAGCGAGTTATAAACAAAAAACGAAAATGGGTAAATCTCGTCTTTCAATTGTCGGTCGCGAACCAAGCAAAATATGGAAAGTTTGACTACGCAGGGTAGTAGTACTGGAGCTTCTGCACATTTTGTCTCATTTAACCAAATCTCTATCTCCCATAACAACGGAGATCCCCATGCTGAGGATGAGTCTGTGGACACACTGTATACATAGGTACATAGATACATATATACAAGATTTACTCGTTTAATAATATAGGGGGATATATTATAGCACAGTACCTAATCTATATAAAGTACCTACAATTTAACACGCGTGTTTTATAATAAAACAAAACAGTATTACATTATAGCACAGTATACTATAAAGTATTACTTTACACATTCATGAAACAAAACAGAAGAATCTTCCATAAAGAATATCTTTATGAACGCTACACAGCACTCTAAAATTGAACTTTTTAAGTAGGTGTTGCAAAAACCCAATTTTATTGACCTAAAATGACGTTAGTGTTTATTATGCATACAAAATAGTAGATTTTAATAAATTTGAATTTTTCAATTACTAATATAATGTGTTTCGAAAATAACTACTGCACGCTCATTAAGCACTGTAAATAGTCCAATTATTATCACGAAGTGATTAAAGTAGGAAACTAGTTACTAGATATTATTATACCTACAACGTGTTCTGAAAATCACAGAAAGGAAAAGCTCATAAAGTGAAAAAATTTCAATTTACGTGGATCATTAGTCTTGAGATTTTCTTATATAAAAGAACCACGAAGTGTACAGGGTGTCAATTTCATTGCGTAATAGATGTAGGGAATGTCAATAACTAAAATAGATAATGTAGAATAATGTAGTAGGTTACAGTACAAATGTTTTATTACAAACTCTTCTTACATTACAGTCCACGTTTTGACAGTTATATTGTCTTTTTCATGACCTATAAATAAATTATATTCAAAATACATGTAGTACAAACAATATGTGCTTATGTTAGAATAGTAAACACTTACTTTACATAATTTCGGATTGTAATTGTCCAGTCTCAGTTTATTAATATGTATTATTGTTAATGGATTCCATTTAGGTATACAAATTTCATGTAATTAGGAAGTTCCCCTTTTTTATTTTTTTAGTCTAAATCATAGTTCTAAAAATTACAAAATTAATGGCGGAAGAATTTTTGAAATATCTTTAAAAACAACAAAGTTATGCTACTTCAAAGTTGAATTTGACAATTCTCCAAGAAATTCAGTTTTCAGTCCGGGTGACGTCACGCGGCACGATATTTTTAAAAGTTATTTTCAGTTTGTATGTGTGGTAATTTAACATGGTAACTTCCGATAAATCTCTGTCTTTAAACTCGTAAATTGTTATGGAAACACTAAAAACAAACTAGTTGATGAGGGAAAATGTTGACATAACTAAATTTTTGACAGTTAATTTTAATTTAATATAAATAGAAAAGTCTTTATTACAACAAAATAGTTACTAAGTAACCTCGGTTCTAATTACTCACAAAGTTAAAAAACAGCAAACTTGTACCGTGTGACGTCATATTCATAAATCAGTTTCGTTTGCAACCCCACGCGCAAGAAATTGAATATCTCTGTTGAAATTAAAGATATCAAAACAATTCTTTCGGAATTTTTAAAGTTATCTTTATTACAATGATGTGACAGTATCATAATAATTACTATTTTCGTCCAATGGAAACTTCCTAATTGTGGACTAAATGCTGAATTTAAAGTTGAAATATTATATTAAATTCAGCATTTAGTCAATAATTACATGAAATTTGTATACCTAAATGGAATGTATTAACAACAATACATATTAATAAACTAAAACTGGACAATTACAATCCGCAATTATGTAAAGTAAGTGTTTACTATTTTAACATAAACACATATTATTTGTACTACATGTATTTTGAATATAATTTATTTATAGGTCATGAAAAAGACAATATAATTGTCGAAACGTCGACTGTAATGTAAGAAGAGTTTGTAATAAAACATTTGTACTGTAACCTATTACATTATTCTACATTATAATATAGTACATAACCGTAAGCATTTAAAATAGGTAATATGTAGCGAAAAATTTTGTATTAATGAGAATTTCAAAAATATTAAAATATTTTTTTCAACACAACGCTTTTAGTGTTTTTTCGTGTCTGTTATGCGGACCTTAAATGGTCGTCTAATGACCGGTGACGTCGTGAACCATTGTGAAACGCTTTTCGATGCTATAATAAATAACATTTGAAAAACCCGTTACATAAAGGACCATTATGTACCTCTTTTCGATGCTATAATGGAATAGGTTACTATGCTAACGAAGTAAATAAATGTTGTATCAAGGCCAATGTTTTTATAATGAGATGTACTGCTGTCAGTGAATCAATTAAACTCTAAAACTGCATGCATGTGTTGAATATAGTATAGTGTGCAATGAGTGTACTAAATCATTATGCGTCAGGCGCGAAGTTTTTAGCACTCGTATTAGGCGCGTGTGCGCTCGTGCTGAAAACATCGCGCCTGACGCATAAAGATGTGTTAAGCACACTAGTTACACAATATAGTTTTTTACGAGTTTTTCAATAAAATTTAATAGCAGTCATATTTTTTAAATTTGCAGTTATTTTGAAAAAGGATTATAGTAAAAAACAATTTTTCGTTGGCAGATCAATTTTTATACATAAAAGAAATCTCAAACTTCATTTCAAAATAAAAACGAAGATGGTGTTTTGCCGCGGCCGCCGTAGAAATTTCTTTTTAGCGTCGTGCCAAAGGTTTTTTTTTCTTTTTAATAAGTTTCTACGGCGACCGCGGCAAAACACCATCTTAGTTTTTTTTTTGAAAAATAAAGTTCGAGATTTCTTTTATGCATAAACATCAGACTTTAGTTTTTATGCGCCGAGACTACGTTTTTTATTTAAAAAATGTCGTATAACCGTTGTCAACTAAAAAAATGTTTTTTTTTAATTCCAATTTAAAGTATTTGATTCCTTTTATATATTAAAATAGGTTTCTTATCGAAAAAATGTTTTTTATGATGAAAAACTAATGCATGTAGGTTGCGCTTTCCCGACGCTTTCCTATATTAAGTCTGACAAGGTAATTAACAAAAATTTCCAGTAGGACATGTTTTAATAGATATAGCCCAGGAAATAAAGGTTTTATGTCGCAAATAATTCCCATAGAGCTAGATTTTTTACAGGTGGTAGAACACCTTTAGACATGTATTTTTACAAAAGTCCCCGGTTATCCACTGTGCTTCCCCGCCACCCCCTCTTGAATATAATTTTGCAAGCCTTTCGGAAGCCAGTTTCGAAATATCTCAATAAAAGGTCGACTTAAGCGATTCTTTCATTATGTAATGTTTTAAATAGAATTACATTTCCTACAATTTTCTTTCCCACAAATTTTCTGTGGTGCAAATAGTAAGCGCGCTACAACTTCTTGAAAATTACGCGCTGTTTGTAGTCTTGGAAACCAATTGTTAAAACGTAATGTCCTTTTCAATAGCTTTATTTATTGTGTTCTTTATCGAATTTTGAATTGAAAACACACATTTTCGTTAAGCAAAGAACGCCCTAAATCGCGATTTTTGTCCCATATCGATATCTTTAAAAATTGAGAAGCTATAACCAGTTAAAGTTGAAAACATCATAGAGTTTTACGTGTTTTTTTAACACGCGTTACGAGTACCTTCCATACTGAATAAAAAAATATCCGTCTAGAAATCCATAGAAAATGTAATGCCCTAAACGGTCCTATCTCGATAACTTGAGACATTTTTAAATAATAATAATAATAATATAATAATAATTATAGTCATTTAAGTCCAAGCGAATTGAATGAAAAGAAAAAAAAAAGATTTTTAAATGAACTTAAAGGTTTATAACTTGAACATTTTTTAAGTTATCGAGGCCAAAAATCATCGTTTAGGGTATTCAATTTTCTATGGATTCCTAGACAGATTTTTTTTACTTGGTATGGAAGGTACTCGTAACGCGTGTTAAAAAAACACGTAAAACTTTATGATGATTTCAACTTTGACTGGCTATAGCTTCTCAATTTTTAAAGATATCGATATGGGACAAAAATCACGATTTAGCACGCTTTTTGCTTAATGAAAATGTGTATTTTCAATTTAAAATTCGATGAAGAACACAATAAATATAGCTATCGAAAAGACATTACGTTTTAACAATTGGTTTCCAAGACTACAAAAAGCACGTGATTTTCAAGAAGCTGTAGCGCGCTTACCATTAGTACCACAGGAAATTTGTTGGAATGAAAACTGTAGGAAATGTAATCCTATTTAAAACATTACATAATGAAAGAATCGCTTAAGTCGACCGTTTCTGAGATATTTCAAAAAAGGCTTGCAAAATTATATTCAAGAGGGGGTGTCGGGGGAAGCACATGGGGAATAACCGGGGACTTTTGTAAAAATACATGTCTAAAGGTATTCTACCATCTGTGAAAAATTCAGCTCTATGGGAATTATTTGCGACATTGGGTGATTTTTTGCTTTTATTTCCTGGGCTAATAGGAGAGATCTCAAACTTTATTTTAAAACAAAAACCAAGGAGGTGTTATGAACTGTACTTTTATGAAAAAAAAATCAGTTATAACAAAAGGTCTGTCAGATATTAATTAACAAAAATTGTCAGTCACACAATTTTTTTCAAAAATGATACATTATTGACCATGAATATAATGTAAATTTCAAGCAGGTGTTTCTAAAAAAAATTCATTTTTAAGGCAATTTCAAAAATCCATTAAAAATAGTAATGAACAAATTTTTACTTGTCTGCCAGGCGTAACATGTTTTTTACACGTTTTCCAACCATTTTTACGTTTGAAATTTGAAGTGTTCTGTGGGTAGGTTTTTACACGGTGGGAGCTTGGACTATATTGCAGAATTTCAAACTATAAACTCCCACCATTCTTATTCAACTCGTAACTGTGGCAATATCTTATTACCTAAATGTAATCTCTCTCTCTTTAAAAACAGTCCGCATTATGCTGCCTTGAAGCGTTTTAATGATTTGCCTAATGACTTTAAAGACTTGCCTTTCAATACATTTCAAAAGAAACTTAAGAAATCATTGATTGCACAATTTTTGTATATCGCTGATGACTTTACTATGAAATAATTTATTGTATTGTTTATACTTTATTTTCATATCTACTATTATTTTTATATTTATCATGTCTGACAAATTCGACTCCTTGTAGTCTTTTGAATGAAATAAAATATTACTAATAATAAGTATTTTGGACAATTATAGTTATAATTGTCCAAATACCTATGATTTATCATTTAATCCTAAATTTATCATAATGAATCTTCAAATCAAAAGTTATTTATATTTTTAAAATCTGTTCTATTTTGAAAACCAGTTTTTGATTTTGCCTGTATTAAATATAGCATCAATTATTTAATTTTGTGAAGCAATTTGTAATAAAATGTTAACGTGTAAATTTTTCACTCATAAAATAGTTTTATAGTCTTTATAAAGCTATAAAAGATCGTTATTTCTATCGTAACTGCAGACATAGTCAATATGCGTTCTTTATTTATTGTTAGTGTAATATGTTTTGTCACCAGTGAATATGGTTCTTTAGCTGGTAATTACAAACTTATTATTTATCGACATTGAAAACTTCTAGAAACATATCTTTAAACTTTTTAAATTAAAATGTAATAACGTAATTATTTTCGAATTTAGGTAGAATGCACTGCTTGACTTTGACATACGTCTAATTTCTTATTTTTAGGCTAAAAAACGTTTTGCTTTTATTTTTTGTTTTATTGTTATACCATATCAACTCCTAAAGTACAATGGTACTAATGTAAACCAAAATTCGTATTTCATATTTTCACAATACTTTCTACTTGAGGTCCTCGGAGTGCAAAAAACATATTTTTGCAAAAGGTGTGTTTATCTGTGTGTCTGTCAGCCTGATTCCGCTCAAACGGTTGAGCTAATTAAAACAAAATTTTGACAGGATATTGGGCACGTAAATAAAAAAGCCAGCTATTGTTTTTGGGTTTTTCAATTGGGTTTTTAAATGATTTTTTTTTTTACTTAAATGGAAGGACCACATACAAGTTTTATAGCAAAACTGTTTTTATTTAATTTTTTTGCTTACTAATTAAAAAGTTATATTTAAATAAAAATTAATTTTTAAACTCAGTTCCGATAACGCGTCGAAAGATTCCGAACGCGTGTGACGTCATTATGTTATCTATGGTCTTTGTATCCATGGTTACCAAGTTAAAAATTTATTATTTTTGATAGTATGTGTAATAGGTCGAGAGCCAGGCGTAAATTTATATAGCTCATATGTGACAGGATGAAATTTTCAGGGAAGGTAGAATCTAGTATGACTAAGAATAAGCGCTAGGGTTGCCTCGTCAAATCCTGGTGCGACGGCCGGGAGGAGCTCACTTCCGGTGCAAAATACACATATTTCATTAGGTCATAATTATCTTTCCTCATTATATGACAGCATACAATTGACGCCATATTGTAGATCTCGAAGAGCTGTATTGAAATACATAGGGTTGCCTAAGGAAATTTTGGGTAACACATTGAAAACTTATAAATTATATTTGTTTTTTAGACATTTTTAAAGCTGTCAAATAACATTATGTATATATGTATACTTATATATTGTAACCGTTCTGAAATGAGTTATCGGCCTTGTGTTTGGCAAACATTCATTTTTTATTTATTTCTTTCCAATAAACGGTCATGAAGCAATGACGATTTTTGTAAAATATATTAGGACATCACAACACACGAGCTGCAGTATTATTTCGTAGAAATGTATCTGAACATTAGAACTGTTCACTGAAGCTATTTTTCTTCATTTTTTAAAGAATTTAGCATGAATTATTTCTATTTACTTTTTGAAAACTCAAATCTAATATTTTGTTATTTAAAAATGACATTTTATTTTCCGTTTCCTTGGTTAATTTCTATTTTTATTTAGTAAAACAGTGTTAAAACAGTAAACCTGAAAAATATAAATAATCCAATCTAAAATTTTGAAATTTTTTTCATGTTGCCAACTTAAAACAAACGTTATTCAATTTTTTAAAATCTACAATAATTATGGGATAGACTTTAGTTATGTATAACTTTATGTTTTCAACGCATTTGGATTCTAACTCATATCCGTATAATTACGCAGGAATTGCCTGAATCTGGTATTAACAATTTTCCCAAGAATTTATATATTTTAGGGTAGCAATTTCTTATTTTTATTTTTCAACGTAATTCAACGTGCACCTCTTATATAAATTAGTATACGCAGGTATAAAGTTAACTAAGCGAATATAAAACCAAAATAACTATAATGAAAAAATGGAAAATAATAATA
>CM077516.1:23964625-23980030 GCA_039654895.1 Mongoloraphidia duomilia | reverse complement strand
CCCGGCCACATGGGAATTGCTGGCAATGAACTAGCTGACACTGCAGCTAAGGACGCTGCAAATAACGGTCAGAGTGTATTTTGCGTTATCGGTGACGACCTCAAGAGCGTACTGATTTCAGCCGTTCAGCAGCTCTGGAAGGATGAATGGAGTGCTGTCGATGAAAACAAATTAAAATTTATAAAATCTACAGTTGACCCATGGTTCACATCTTGCCGTCCCTCCAGGTGGGAGGAAGTGGTCCTTACACGGCTGCGCATCGGTCACTGTAGATTGACACATGGTTTCTTAATGGCTCGTGAGGATCCGCCCCTCTGTGAGACGTGTGACACTCGTGTTACCGTTTCGCATATTTTAATTGAGTGTGTCCAGTTTAGGGACACACGACAGCAGATCGGATTGTCAGGTGATCTGTCGGTTGTTTTAGGAAATGATCCTGACAATGTCGATCTGCTGTTTCGATTTTTAAAAGAAACCGGTCTTGACCGGTTTATTTGATTTTATTTATTTGTATACATTTAGGCCCTTTTACAGCCTAAATGGTTTTTTCTTTATATCACTACATTATTTTATATGACACATTGTATTTGTAGCTATTAGATTTTATTTTGTTGTATGTCAACTTTTGTTTTTGTATTGATTTTGCTTTGGTTTTATTGTTTTTGGTTTTCTTTTGTTTACTTTTTTATTTTTAGACGCTAATGACCTCTGTTGTCGAGCGTCTATAATCTACAATTCAATTCTACATTATCTATTTTAGTTATTGAGATTCCCTACATCAATTACGCAATGAAATTGACACCCTGTACACTTCGTGGTTCTTTTATATAAGAAAATCTCAAGACTAATGATCCACGTAAATTGAAATTTTTTCACTTTATGAGCTTTTCCTTTCTGTGATTTTCAGAACACGTTGTAGGTATAATAATATCTAGTAACTAGTTTCCTACTTTAATCACTTCGTGATAATAATTGGACTATTTACAGTGCTTAATGAGCGTGCAGTAGTTATTTTCGAAACACATTATATTAGTAATTGAAAAATTCAAATTTATTAAAATCTACTATTTTGTATGCATAATAAACACTAACGTCATTTTAGGTCAATAAAATTGTGTTTTTGCAACACCTACTTAAAAAGTTCAATTTTAGAGTGCTGTGTAGCGTTCATAAAGATATTCTTTATGGAAGATTCTTCTGTTTTGTTTCATGAATGTGTAAAGTAATACTTTATAGTATACTGTGCTATAATGTAATACTGTTTTGTTTTATTATAAAACACGCGTGTTAAATTGTAGGTACTTTATATAGATTAGGTACTGTGCTATAATATATCCCCCTATATTATTAAACGAGTAAATCTTGTATATATGTATCTATGTACCTATGTATACAGTGTGTCCACAGACTCATCCTCAACATGGGGATCTCCGTTGTTATGGGAGATAGAGATTTGGTTAAATGAGACAAAATGTGCAGAAGCTCCAGTACTACTACCCTGCGTAGTCAAACTTTCCATATTTTGCTTGGTTCGCGACCGACAATTGAAAAACGAGATTTACCCATTTTCGTTTTTTGTTTATAACTCGCTTATTAAGTAAATTAGAAAAAAAAATATGTTCACTTTCATAAGGCCCTTTTTTATGAAGATTTCAAATCTCTTTTCATATTTTTATTTACTTTTATAGTTTTAGAGATACTTGTATTAACTTTGTTTTTTTAAATACACGTCAAAGATGGCCATGACACCATTCGAAAGAGATTTTTTTTTCTCTTTAATTTGATATGAGGGTTGATGGATTTATTTTCAAAAATAACAGAGTTATACGCTCGGTTATACGTAAAACACTGATTTTTAATAGTAGGCTATGTTAAATTAATTGATAAAACAACAGAAAGCTTAGCAAACAGTTGAAATTCGCGTTGGCTTAGTAAACGGCTGTTTTGTTTTAGCTGTCAAAGTGTAGTTTGTTGCTAATTTGTCAGTTTACTAAGTGATTTATTAAATTTACTTTTGTTATCATGCAACCATTTTGTTAACAACGAAAAATTTGATATGTTATCTTGTTACATTCTATGTCACAAAAATTCGATCAGAGCTGCAGAAATGTACTTCGATCAGTATCCAGAACGAAGACAACCTCATTTGACTATTTACAGAAACTTACGAGTAAATTTAATAAACTATGGATCATTCGAGGGGTAAATATCTGAGGATTTATGGTGTACAGCGTGAAGGAATTACGAGGATTTATGAGGATTTATAAGGATTTATGAGGATTTATAAGGATTTATGAGGATTTATGAGGATTTATGAGAATTTATGAGGAGATATGGGGATTTATGGGGATTTATGAGGATTTATTGAGGATTTATTGGGGATTTATTGAGGATTTATCGAGGATTTACAAAAGAATTAAATCAGCTGTTTATATTATGCGCGTGCGCGTAACATTTTTTAAAGTACGTTTTCATCTACTAACTCGATGCTAATTATATCAGAAACTTGCATACCTACAGTTTATAATATTAGTATAGTATATTAGTATAGTATATGAGTATAGATAGTAAAAAAATCCTACCCTTTGGGGTTGAATTTTAAAAACTTGAATAAGCCTATAACCTTCCTCAATGAACGGGCTATCTAAGAAAAAAAATTTTTTTTTAATTGGACTGGTAGTTCCTGGGATTAGCGCGTTCAAACCAACACACAAACAAACCAACTCCTCAGCTTTATTGTTATAATATACATACAGGGTGATTCATAATATGTGCGCAGGACTTCAGGATGTGATAGCTCGTTCAAAAATATGAAAAAAAGTTCCTATTAACATGGGTCCGCAAAAGCACCGTTTTCGAGATACAGGGTGTTAAAGTTGAAGAAAAAAATTTCGTTTTTTGCTTATATCTGAAGAACGGTTTGAGGTACAAAGTTAAGCTGCCGCACACATTTTCTACCTTAAAATTGCTTTGTTTTTTTTTACGAAAATTTTTTTTTTTTTGTTACCAGTGGTGGAGATTTTGAAGGTGGTCTGTTTTGTTTGTGTAATTTTATATTGACATTTTGTCAACTTATATAATCAAGTACGTAGGTGCTTAAAAAAATCATGTTTTAAATCCTAAAATGCTCTTTTTCTCGGAAACGATTGACTGTAGCGCTTCAAGACAAGAGTACCTTTTTTGTGTAGAATATCCCGGGGGTTCCAAAACGCGTTTCAAAATTAATTTTTTTCCAATCGCGTAGAAGTTAGGGGGAAAAATACCCTTCAATTCTTCAAAATCTCCACCACTGGTAACAAAAAAAATTTTTTCAAAAAAAAAACAAAACAATTTTAAGGTACAAAATGTGTGCGGCAGCTTAACTTTGTACCTCCAACCGTTCTTCAGATATAAGCAAAAAACGAAATTTTTTTCTTCAACTTTAACACCCTGTATCTCGAAAACGGTGCTTTTGCGGATCCATGTTAATAGGAACTTTTTTTCACATTTTTGAACGAGCTTCACACATCCTGAAGTCCTGCGCACATATTATGAATCACCCTATATATAGTCCAATCAAATGGTCGAAAAAATAGGTCTGAAATTGCGTTAATTAGAAGTTTGATGAAATTTTAATTGTAGATAGGGGGTGCCACTAGAACACTCCAGTCAAGTTTCCCCCCTCGGATTCCGCAAGGGGTGCCCGCCATCTTGAATTTAAGGGATGAAATCATTTATCTTGGTAAATACTGCTTGTACGTGAAAAATTACTATTACCAAAATTATTAAGGAGGATGTATCCAACAACTTCTGTTTGGAAATTTTTTTGAAATTTCTGATTCAAAAATTATAAATTCTCAAAAATGACACGGTTGGGGGTGGAAACGGTTTTTTCGATTTTACAACAAAACGGTCAATCGGGGCGAAAAATGGTTATGACAAAAGTTGTAGCTTTTGAGTGTTTCTACAATATACATGTGTTCAACATTTTTTTTGCTTGCTTGGTGCTAATATAGAGGGCGCCAAAGGTCGACCGGCGCCAATATTTTTGAAAATTTTTGAATTTTGCACGTAACAAATTAATTCAAGTCATCGCATTTTCACCAAATACTCATTAGGGGGTTTTCGGAGTCGCTGATTAGGAACCCATTATCAAATTTTCCAAAAACAAAATGGCGAATCCAATATGGCGGACGTCTCCCATTTAAATGCATCGCATTTTCACCAAATTCATCATCGCCATTTTGTTTTTTGAAAATTTGATAACGGATTCTTAATCAACGACCCCTAAAACCCTCTAATCATGTATTTGGTGAAAATACGATGACTTGAATTAATTTTTTATGTGCAAAATTCAAAAATTTTCAAAAATATTGGCGCCGGTCGACTTTTGGCGCCCTCTATATTCGCACCAAGCAAGCAAAAAAATGTTTAACATATGTATATTGTAGAGAAACTCAAAAGCTACAACTTTTGTTATAACCATTTTTCGCCCCGATTGACCGTTTTGTTGTAAAATCGAAAAAACCGTTTCCACCCCCAACAGTGTCATTTTTGAGAATTTATAACTTTTGAATAATAAGAAATTTCAAAAAAAATTTAAACAGAAGTTGTTGGATAGATCCTCCTTAACAATTTTTGTAATAATAATTTTTAACGTACAAGCAGTATTTACCAAGATACATGATTTCATCCCTTAAATTCAAGATGGCGGCCACCCCTTGCGGAAAATTTCATCAAACTTCTAATTAACGCAATTTAAAAGTACCATTTGACTGGATTAATAAGGTAAACACAGTTTTGTTATTGTTTATACATTCGATGACTTATGGGGATTTATGAGGATTTATTGAGGATTTATTGAGGATTTATCGAGGATTTATGGGGATTTACGAGGATTTATGGGGATTTATGAGGATTTACGAGGATTTATGAGGATTTATTGAACTTAAAGGGATTTATTGGTGATTTATATGGATTTATAAGGATTTATAAGGATTTATTTGCCAAAAAGGATTTATGGTGTACACAATTTTGGGCAGATATTTACCCCTCGTAGTAGGCTATGCTACATTAATTGATAAAACAACAGAAGGCTTAGCAAACAGTTGAAATTCGCGTTGGCTTAGTAAACGGCTGTTTTGTTTTAGCTGTCAAAGTGTAGTTTGTTGCTAATTTGTCAGTTTACTAAGTGATTTATTAAATTTGCTTTTGTTATCTTGGAACCATTTTGTAACAATGAAAAATTTGATATGTTATCTTGTTACATTCTATGTCACAAAAATTCGACCAGAGCTGCAGAAATGTACTTCGATCAGTATCCAGAACGAAGACAACCTCATTCGTCTATTTACAGAAACTTACGAGTAAATTTAATAAACTATGGATCATTTAAAAAGCCGTTTACTAAGTCAACGCGAATAAGTGAAGAAGACAAAACTACTGTTTTACGATCAATTGTTGAAAATCGCTTATTTTTCATTGTTACAAAATGGTTCCATGATAACAAAAGTAAATTTAATAAATCACTTAGTAAACTGACAAATTAGCAACAAACTACACTTTGACAGCTAAAACAAAACAGCCGTTTACTAAGCCAACGCGAATTTCAACTGTTTGCTAAGTCTTCTGTTGTTTTATCAAAAAATCAGTGTTTTACGTATAACTCTGTTATTTTTGAAAATAAATCCATCAACCCTCATATCAAATTAAAGAGAAAAAAAATCTCTTTCGAATGGTGTCATGGCCATCTTTGACGTGTATTTAAAAAAACAAAGTTAATACGAGTATCTCTAAAACTATAAAAGTAAATAAAAATATGAAAAGAGATTTGAAATCTTCATAAAAAAGGGCCTTAAGAAAGTGAAAATATTTTTTTTCTAACTTACTTAATAAGCGAGTTATAAACAAAAAACGAAAATGGGTAAATCTCGTATTTCAACTGTCGGTCGCGAACCAAGCAAAATATGGAAAGTTTGACTACGCAGGGTAGTAGTACTGGAGATTCTGCACATTTTGTCTCATTTAACCAAATCTCTATCTCCCATAACAACGGAGATCCCCATGTTGAGGATGAGTCTGTGGACACACTGAATAATATATATATATATAATATAATATATATATATAATATAATATATATATAATATATTGTATATATATATATGTGTGTGTGTGTGTGTGTGTACGGGCTATAACTTTCGAAGGAGTAAATTGCTTTTGACGAAATTTGGTAGGCACGTTGGAATCCATCACCGCACGAAGCCTATTTAAAATAGGCCCAATCGGCCCATTTTAAGGGTGGTTTTTAGAGGTAGAAAAATGTTTTTGGGCCCAAAACTAGCGAAAAAATTCTCAGAATTGTTTCAAAATTGAAATTTAACCTTTTAGTGAATATTAAAATGTGCTGCTAAAATTTTAATAAAATCGACCGGACAGGACAGGACCGGACTTACAAATTTTATGAAAACACTAGTTTGCGGATAGTGATTTACTTACTGAAGGATGTATTTAATTTGGTACAGAGGTTGCATTGATAATAATATTGAAATTAAGAAAAAAAATATTATTTTAAGGGATGTATTAAGAGATTAAATCTTTTATTTTGTCCAAAAACAAACTAAGTATACATATTAAAGCCACAAGGCCTGTATTAGCAAATACACTATATTGTTGAGTTTTTTAACATAATGTCACACCTTGTCAATAATATACTTTATTAGGTACGCCCTAGCTAGACAATCTACTATTTTAGTTGGCAACGTAAATAAATAAATAAAATCTTTTTAATATAGAACAGCAGAAATGTACCGATTAGTGCTTGACTAACTGACTATCGACTATTCGGTCATTGAGAAATCGATTAATTGGCTATTAATTCAAATATTTTAAAATATAGTGGAACTTCCCCTCGCTTTTGTTTTAGTTGCGTTGCGCGTCGTAGGACATGCTGCCTGCATGTTTGTTTCGCTGCTTGCCGTTTCGCATCTTGAATTTTATAAATACCTAAATAAAGTCTTTTCGTCCACATCTTTAAGTCTATAAAGTAAAGGTGAGATATCATAATGATCGGCTAAACGGATCAAACATTATAATTATTATTAAAGAAATAACGGCTATATTTGATACAATAAAGGGTAGATAATTACGGGATAAAGCCAGAAAGTAAATACTAATTAGTTATTGCATTTACTTTCTGGCTTTATCCCGTTATCTACACTTTATTATAATTATTACTTTAATAAATAAAACACTTAAAAACTGGCTATAGCTGTCCAACTTTATTTTTAAATATTACGTTTCGGTCTGTTATAATATTGCTTGAAAAGGGTCTCTTATAACAGACCGAAACGTAGTATTTAAAAATAAAGTTGGACAGCTATAGCCAGTTTTTGTGTGTTTTATTTATTAAAGTAACCTTTTTCGCTGTCGGTAGAAGCTAATAAGTGAATTATAATTATTGGATAGTGTAACGAATCTAAGCAGGCTGGTTGCAGCCTTGATTCGTTGGCTTAACGTGGATCACGCAGCCTTGAGCGCGAAGAAATATTCTGGTTGACAACAATAAGAAAACCCGCCACCATGGATATAAAATGACCAGGAAAGTTCATATAGGCAAGAGCAAGTATGAAACACCGGAGAGTCACGTATACATTCTCAACGAGAGCAGACGTGAAAAGTGCGACAAGAAATAAATAGACCACCAGCGAGTTAAAAGTTCTTCGAGTGACCTAGTGCAAATAATCTTCCAGTACCAAGTGACAAACAGTGTGGAAGATATTTGAAAGTGACAGACGAGATCTTCGAGTGATTAAGTGCAGATAATCTTCTGGTGCAAAGTGACAGACAGTGTGGAAGATATCTGCAGGTGGCAAATAAATACTACCACCACAGACATATAGTGGACCCAGTGAACAATATACGTGCCACAGACATATGGTGGACACATAGTGGTCAAGCAGTGGTCAAGTAGTAACGAAGTGTTGGTCAACAAAAATTGACCAACGGTCAAGCAAAACTGACCAACGGAAAAATAGACAAAAAGCGAACAGTGAATAAAGTGAGGAACAATAATTGTCCAAAGCATGTAAACGGTTGTCACTGTTGTGAAAGAATAGATAAATAAAAATATTTACCAAAGTTACCAACGAGTTTTGTTACACTGGTGTCAGGTGTGGGGTGTAACGATGACGACAAAACTGTTGAAGGATTTGGTAAAGGCGGACCTCAAACGCGAGCTTGAGAAAAGAAGCATGGAAACATCAGGAACGAACGATGTATTGCGAAAGCGGCTCAGAGAGGCGCTAGTGGCGGAGGACGAAGACCCAGAAAGCTTTCTGTTCGCTGTGTCGGACAGCGGAGTCGATGATAATGCACTCACGCTGATGATGACAATGATGCAGAGGATGGAAGAAAAGCAAGAAGAAAACGCCAAAAAGCAAGAAGAAAACGCCAAAAAGCAAGAAGAAAACGCCAAAAAGCAAGAAGAAAACGCCGAAAAGCAAGAAGAAAATACCAGAAGGATGGAAGAAAAGCAAGAAGAAAACGCCAAAAAGCAAGAAGAAAATACCAGAAGGATGGAAGAAAAGCAAGAAGAATACGCTAAAAAGCAAGAAGAAAATACCAGAAAGATGGAAGAGACGATACTATGCGGAACTTCTAGTATAATAGAAGAAAAGATGGGGGTGCTCGATGGACGACTCGACACCCTAGAAGAAAACGCCAAAAAGCAAGAAGAAAATACTAGAAGGATGGAAGAACGAATAGAAATGCTAGAAGGCAGACGTTCTGTTCCGGTTGTTGAAGTCAGAAGTGCAACCGAGATAGAGAGAGAGACAACCACCTCCAGCATGAGAGTCAAACCTCCGACGTTTGACGGAAACGTGGCCTGGTCGACCTACCACAAACAATTTGAGGCGGCTGCAAGAGCCAACGGATGGTCTGAGAGCGACAAAGTCATCTCTCTGGTGGTAGCCTTGCGCGGGGATGCCTTAAACATTCTGCAGGCAATCCCAGCAAGTCAACAAAACGACTACCACCTGTTGGTCTCCCGATTGGAGTTACGGTACGGTGATGCTCACCTCCAGCAAGTATACCACGCACAGCTAAGGAACCGTAACCAGAAGAACGGAGAAACGCTTCAACAGTTCCAAGCCGATGTTGCGCGCTTAATACGATTGGCATATCCGACAGCACCTGAGTCGTTCCTAGAGCAATTGGCGGTACAAACGTTCATTGATGGTTTACGAGACGGCGAAACTCAGCAGGGTTTGAGACTGGCGCGATCGAAGACCATAGACGACGCGCTTGCTCATGCCATGGAATTTGAAGCCGCCAAGCAAGCATCACGAGGTCACGAACGTGTCCGGACTGTGGCGGAAGCAACCGAGAGCTCCGAAGATCGCATGACAGAGTTGGTGCGGAGAATTCTCCGGGAGACCGGCCGCCAAAAGAATCCCCAAGAACCGTGGCGACCCCGTTGTTGGAACTGCGGTGAACGAGGCCACATACGGCGCAACTGCCCGAAAATCGGTGAAAAACAGAAGCCGGAAAACTAAAGAAGGTTGACGAGAAGGAGCGAACGTCGACCTGGAGAAAGTATGCTCCGGAGATTACTATCCACGCCGTGTCACCTCAAGACCGCGCGGCCAGCATATTTGTCGATGGGAACGTCGCTGGCCAGACCATCCAGTTACTGGTGGACACAGGTGCGATGAAATCAATTATACGTCCTGGTGTTGTACACAAAGCCACGAGGCTATTGCCAGCGACAGTTATGCTCAAGACAGCGACCGGTGACAGGATTTCGACGCATGGATCGACGACGATGACTATCGGCATTGGAAACCAGAAGCTCGACCATGAAGTACTGGTGGCTGACATCTCCGACGATTTCATCCTAGGTATGGATCTCCTGCGGAAATTTGGTTTTGCACTAGACCTGAAAGAAGGTGTCCTGAGAGTTGGTGACGAGGAACTTCCCCTACATCCCGGGGAGGACTCGGTGGCCAGAGTCTGGCTCCAGGAAGACGTCACACTGCCAGAAAGAAGCGATATGATGATACGAGCCGGTCTGGATGGAGATCTTCGGGCAGGAAGTGTGCGAGTAGTTGAACCTGTCTGCGACAAGTCGGTTCGTAACGGCGTGCTAGTGGGAAAAACACTAGTCAGGGTTGGAGAGACGGTACCGGTGAGAATTATGAACGTTAACTCGACACCGGTGACCCTGAAGAAGAACACCCTGCTGGGACAGTGTGTGCAAGCCTCCCGAATTTCCAGAAGTGTAGAGGACGTACCACGGCCAACCGTCGCAAGAAACATTGAAAAATTGGCGACCATGATTATCGGCTCGTGTGAGAACCTTGACATTGCACAGTCAAGAAAAGTGCGAAGATTAATCCACAGCTATTCGGACGTTTTCGCACTCGACGATGAGCAACAAGGGCGAACCGATGTGGTACGTCATAAAATTGACACGGGAGATGCCAGGCCGATACGACAACGACCGAGACGTCTTCCATTGACGAGACGAGATGAAGCTGAGACGATCGTCACGGACATGGAGAAGCAGGGAGTCATAGAGCCATCAAGCAGCCCATGGGCATCACCGGTGGTTCTGGTCGGCAAGAAGGACGGCTCAACCCGATTTTGTGTGGACTATCGGCGCCTTAACGACGTGACCAAGAAAGACAGCTACCCACTTCCCCGTATCGATGACACACTAGATACGTTGTCAGGATCTCAGTGGTTCTCGACCTTAGATCTGAAGAGCGGCTACTGGCAGGTCGAAATGGACCCTCAAGACCGCGAGAAGACAGCGTTCACAATCGGCACAGGGTTATGGCAATTCACGGTCATGCCCTTCGGGTTGTGTAACGCACCGGCTACCTTCGAGCGCCTGATGGAGACCATTTTGAGGGGTCTGTCATGGAAGACCTGTTTGGTATACCTCGACGATGTGATTGTGGTTGGTCGCACGTTCGGAGAACACCTAAAGAACTTGGAAGAGGTGTTCCGAAGACTACGTGGAGCCAACCTGAAGTTGAGTCCGAAGAAGTGCCACATATTCCGGACGAAAGTGAAATATCTTGGACATGTTGTGTCTCGAGAAGGAGTGGAAGCCGACCCTGAGAAGATTAAAGCCGTGCAAGAGTGGCCAACACCGAAAGACAAGCACCAAGTTCGGAGCTTTCTTGGACTATGCACGTACTACCGACGTTTCGTCCCTGGCTTTGCGAACATTGCAAAGCCCTTGACAAGATTGACTGAAGATGGACGGGAATACGTCTGGAACAACGAGTGCGAAGAAGCTTTCCGACACCTGCAACGCGCTCTGGTAACGGCACCGATACTGAGCTATCCACGCACAGAAGAGAAGTTCATACTGGATACCGACGCAAGTAATCTGGCTATTGGTAGTGTGCTGTCCCAGATTCAAGACGGGCACGAAAAAGTCATTGGCTATTTCAGCAAAGTCCTGTCAAAGGCTGAAAGAAATTATTGCGTAACTAGGAAAGAGTTGCTGGCAGTAGTCAAGTCAGTAGAACACTTCCACAAGTATTTATATGGCCGAAGATTCTTGTTGAGAATAGATCATGCTGCGTTGAAGTGGCTCCTGCAATTTAAAAACCCCGAGGGACAGGTTGCCAGATGGATCGAGCGGTTGCAGGGATACGACTTCGACACCGAACATCGAGCGGGCACCATCCACCGGAATGCCGATGCCCTCTCAAGAAGACCGTGTCCAGAAGATTGTCAACATTGTTCTCGCCAAGAAGTGAAGACTTGCTGCATTTCAAGAACCACCCTGGTAAACGACGAGTGGTTGCCCAATGAAGTTAGGCGGGAACAAGAAGCGGATCCGGAACTAAAGATAGTGCTAGAGTGGAAACGGGACGTGAGAAGACCAGCCTGGGAGGCCGTCAGTTCGTCCAGTAGAGTGCTGAAGGCATATTGGGCCCAATTGAACTCTCTGGAGGTGGAGGACGGTCTCTTGAAGAGAAGACTGGAAAATGAAGACGGCACGAGCGTAAGGTCTCAATTGGTGATACCGAGAAGCCGAGTGCCGGATGTGCTGCGACAACTTCACGATGGGGCCTCGGGAGGCCATTTCGGCGTGAAGAAGACCCTGGAAAAAGTCCGAGAGAGGTTCTATTGGGTCAACTGCAAAGAGGACGTCAAAGAATGGTGCCGCAAATGTCGATTGTGTGCCGCTGGAAATGGACCCTTGGGAAAGAGGAGAGCACCCATGAGGCAATACAACGTGGGGAGTCCAATGGAGAGAGTGGCAATAGACGTAGCCGGACCATTCCCCGAGAGCGACGATGGAAATAAATACATCCTGGTGGCGATGGACTACTTCACTAAATGGGTGGAAGCATATGCGCTCCCGAACCAAGAAGCGACGACTGTGGCAGAGGTGCTTGTCAAAGAATTCTTCAGTCGGTTTGGAGTGCCAATGGAACTGCATTCAGATCAGGGCCGAAACTTTGAATCCGCCCTCTTCGGTGACGTGTGCCGGTTGCTTGGAATTCGCAAAACACGAACTACGCCGCTGCACCCACAGTCTGATGGAATGGTGGAACGCATGAATAGGACGATGGGAAAGTACCTAGCTAAAGTTGTTTCCGATCACCAACGAGACTGGGACCGGTACTTGCATCTGTTTCTGATGGCTTATCGCGCGTCAGTTCACGAGACTACCGATCAAACACCGGCCAGCGTGATGCTTGGACGTGAACTGCGACTGCCTTGCGACTTAGAGTTTGGACGACCACCTGTGGAAGACGAAGTCGTAGGAGACAGCTACGCCGCAAAACTGAAACAGAAGCTGGACGATATACATCAACGAGTCCGCAAGAACAGCCAACTGGCCAGTGATCGAATGAAGAGTCGGTACGACGTGCGAGCGCAAGATGGTGGATTTCAATCAGAAGATTTGGTTTGGTTGTATGATCCACGGAGACGACGTGGCCTGTCGCCAAAGCTACAACAAGATTGGAAAGGCCCATATCTAGTAATAAAGCGAATAAACGATGTCGTCTATCGTGTGCGGAAGTTGCCACAAGGGAAACCAAGAGTAGTGCATTCAAATCGACTGGCGCCTTACGAAGGAGACTATGCCAGGACGACTGAACAAGACCACCAGGCCAGAAGAATCGTCGGGCAAACAACGATCAAGGACGACCGACAGAAGTTTGAAAATTTCATGGCCGACTTCTCTGGGACCAGAAAGGCCCGTTTTGGCGTAACCAAGGAAGAACGACAGGACCTTTTTGGTGTCCCCGACAGCTACTCACTCGCTCACTGTGTCTCTGCGGACCTGCGCATGTCCAGAGGGATTGCGGGTGAGTTCCGACGACGATTTGGTTGCCAAGAGGAACTATGGAGACAAGTCCCTGCGGTCGGTAGGGTACTACGGCTGCTAGAACAGTGCCGTCCTATCTACTATTTGGTGACGAAACGATTGGTCTACCAGAAACCTACATACGTGGATCTGTGGAACACCCTAATGGAGTTAAAGGCCAACCTACTTCATGACGGTGTCAAGAAATTAGCGGTCCCTAAGCTGGGCTGTGGGCTCGATCAGTTGGATTGGAGAGTCGTACGAAACATGCTGGAAGTAATCTTTGAAGATACTGAAGTGAACATCCTGGTATGCAGTTTCGGGCTGAAAACGCACATGAGCCAACAGAAGAGTGTAGACTGCTATTTCTACCCAAGAGGAACATGCAGCCGAGGCGAGAGATGCCACTATCGACATGACCCCTTCTTTCGTGCTTGTAATCTGTCCTGGGACAGGACAGGTCTAAGAGGGAGGCAATGTAACGAATCTAAGCAGGCTGGTTGCAGCCTTGATTCGTTGGCTTAACGTGGATCACGCAGCCTTGAGCGCGAAGAAATATTCTGGTTGACAACAATAAGAAAACCCGCCACCATGGATATAAAATGACCAGGAAAGTTCATATAGGCAAGAGCAAGTATGAAACACCGGAGAGTCACGTATACATTCTCAACGAGAGCAGACGTGAAAAGTGCGACAAGAAATAAATAGACCACCAGCGAGTTAAAAGTTCTTCGAGTGACCTAGTGCAAATAATCTTCCAGTACCAAGTGACAAACAGTGTGGAAGATATTTGAAAGTGACAGACGAGATCTTCGAGTGATTAAGTGCAGATAATCTTCTGGTGCAAAGTGACAGACAGTGTGGAAGATATCTGCAGGTGGCAAATAAATACTACCACCACAGACATATAGTGGACCCAGTGAACAATATACGTGCCACAGACATATGGTGGACACATAGTGGTCAAGCAGTGGTCAAGTAGTAACGAAGTGTTGGTCAACAAAAATTGACCAACGGTCAAGCAAAACTGACCAACGGAAAAATAGACAAAAAGCGAACAGTGAATAAAGTGAGGAACAATAATTGTCCAAAGCATGTAAACGGTTGTCACTGTTGTGAAAGAATAGATAAATAAAAATATTTACCAAAGTTACCAACGAGTTTTGTTACAATAGTTTTCATGTCACTTAAGATAAACATAATATTGAAACGTATCATAATTTTTTTGTCAGACGTCAAACTTATATCTTATTTACAGATAGATTTGATTAATAATGCGAAAAATTTACTAGCATTACAATTAATTTGTTTAAACGACAGTAATTTAAAAACTTGTATTATGTGGGGTTTCTATCTTTTCTTAAATTATTACTTCAGGGTTTAAGCCATACAAAATAATGATATTTTTTTATCTGAAAAGGAACATTAAAGTTGAAACAATTTTAAACAAATAATTTTATGCTGTTAATATGATCAGAGACTGTCTATAATCTATATTATGTATGTACTTATACTTGCACCATATGCATTATTGAAGTTGAAATACAGTGTTTTTCAAACTTTACCTACTTAATGCTTTTACAACTTTTGAATCCGTCCAATACTTGTACCTTATCCTGTTTTGTTTATTTCATATTATGTATGCACTAGGGCTGGGATTATTTATATCGACAATAAATTACCAAATTTAAAATTCATCAACGTTCGTATCTGTACGAAAAAATCGTACGTGCATTTCCGACGCACATCTACGCGCGCTTATGGACATATTTGTTCGTGTTTGAAGAGGCAACGCGCGTTAATTAATTTGCGGTATTGAATAACGTTGGGGCATATATTATTATAGTACCTATTGTGAGCTTTGCAGGGTGCGCTCGTCTTGTAGTCGAACTCCCACCTGAATAAATTAAAAATATGGCAGGAAAAAGAAACTCGAGTGGACCGGCCATGAGCGAGATCGATCAGTGGCTGCAGTTATGTTAATTGTGGGCCCTTTTGATCGATTCAGAAATCCCAGAGGAAATTTATATTAGCCAGATAATCGATCCGATCGGTGTTCGGTCCACTAAATAAATAATATA
>CM077516.1:23948823-23964525 GCA_039654895.1 Mongoloraphidia duomilia | reverse complement strand
CTTCCATACTGAATAAAAAAATATCCGTCTAGAAATCCATAGAAAATGTAATGCCCTAAACGGTCCTATCTCGATAACTTGAGACATTTTTAAATAATAATAATAATAATATAATAATAATTATAGTCATTTAAGTCCAAGCGAATTGAATGAAAAGAAAAAAAAAAGATTTTTAAATGAACTTAAAGGTTTATAACTTGAACATTTTTTAAGTTATCGAGGCCAAAAATCATCGTTTAGGGTATTCAATTTTCTATGGATTCCTAGACAGATTTTTTTTACTTGGTATGGAAGGTACTCGTAACGCGTGTTAAAAAAACACGTAAAACTTTATGATGATTTCAACTTTGACTGGCTATAGCTTCTCAACTTTTAAAGATATCGATATGGGACAAAAATCACGATTTAGCACGCTTTTTGCTTAATGAAAATGTGTATTTTCAATTTAAAATTCGATGAAGAATACAATAAATATACCTAGCTATCGAAAAGACATTACGTTTTAACAATTGGTTTCCAAGACTACAAAAAGCACGTGATTTTCAAGAAGCTGTAGCGCGCTTACCATTAGTACCACAGGAAATTTGTTGGAATGAAAACTGTAGGAAATGTAATCCTATTTAAAACATTACATAATGAAAGAATCGCTTAAGTCGACCGTTTCTGAGATATTTCAAAAAAGGCTTGCAAAATTATATTCAAGAGGGGGTGTCGGGGGAAGCACATGGGGAATAACCGGGGACTTTTGTAAAAATACATGTCTAAAGGTATTCTACCATCTGTGAAAAATTCAGCTCTATGGGAATTATTTGCGACATTGGGTGATTTTTTGCTTTTATTTCCTGGGCTAATAGGAGAGATCTCAAACTTTATTTTAAAACAAAAACCAAGGAGGTGTTATGAACTGTACTTTTATGAAAAAAAATCAGTTATAACAAAAGGTCTGTCAGATATTAATTAACAAAAATTGTCAGTCACACAATTTTTTTCAAAAATGATACATTATTGACCATGAATATAATGTAAATTTCAAGCAGGTGTTTCTAAAAAAAATTCATTTTTAAGGCAATTTCAAAAATCCATTAAAAATAGTAATGAACAAATTTTTACTTGTCTGCCAGGCGTAACATGTTTTTTACACGTTTTCCAACCATTTTTACGTTTGAAATTTGAAGTGTTCTGTGGGTAGGTTTTTACACGGTGGGAGCTTGGACTATATTGCAGAAATTCAAACTATAAACTCCCACCATTCTTATTCAACTCGTAACTGTGGCAATATCTTATTACCTAAATGTAATCTCTCTCTCTTTAAAAACAGTCCGCATTATGCTGCCTTGAAGCGTTTTAATGATTTGCCTAATGACTTTAAAGACTTGCCTTTCAATACATTTCAAAAGAAACTTAAGAAATCATTGATTGCACAATTTTTGTATATCGCTGATGACTTTACTATGAAATAATTTATTGTATTGTTTATACTTTATTTTCATATCTACTATTATTTTTATATTTATCATGTCTGACAAATTCGACTCCTTGTAGTCTTTTGAATGAAATAAAATATTACTAATAATAAGTACCTATTTTGGACAATTATAGTTATAATTGTCCAAATACCTATGATTTATCATTTAATCATAAATTTATCATAATGAATCTTCAAATCAAAAGTTATTTATATTTTTAAAATCTGTTCTATTTTGAAAACCAGTTTTTGATTTTGCCTGTATTAAATATAGCATCAATTATTTAATTTTGTGAAGCAATTTGTAATAAAATGTTAACGTGTAAATTTTTCACTCATAAAATAGTTTTATAGTCTTTATAAAGCTATAAAAGATCGTTATTTCTATCGTAACTGCAGACATAGTCAATATGCGTTCTTTATTTATTGTTAGTGTAATATGTTTTGTCACCAGTGAATATGGTTCTTTAGCTGGTAATTACAAACTTATTATTTATCGACATTGAAAACTTCTAGAAACATATCTTTAAACTTTTTAAATTAAAATGTAATAAAGTAAAATAAAGTAATTATTTTCGAATTTAGGTAGAATGCACTGCTTGACTTTGACATACGCCTAATTTCTTATTTTTAGACTAAAAAACGTTTTGCTTTTATTTTTTGTTTTAATGTCCTCGGAGTGCAAAAAACATATTTTTGCAAAAGGTGTGTTTATCTGTGTGTCTGTCAGCCTGATTCCGCTCAAACGGTTGAGCTAATTAAAACAAAATTTTGACAGGATATTGGGCACGTAAATAAAAAAGCCAGCTATTGTTTTTGGGTTTTTCAATTACAATACATTTCTCTCCAAATTTTTATTATTTATCTCATTTTTAAAAGAAAGTTTTAAAGTCTTGTAGTTTTGTAAATATTTTGAAACTAACAACACATAAAGTCTATCCCATAATATTGTAGAAATTAAACAAATGAATAACGTTTATTTTAAGTTGGCAACATGTAAAAAATTTCAAAATTATGATTAGATTATTTATATTTTCCAAGTTTACTGTTTTAGCACTGTTTTACTAAATAAAAATAAAAATTAACCAAGGAAACGGAAAATAAAATAATGTCATTTTTAAAAAAAAAACTCGGGTCGCAGTGCCAAAACCCTGCCGACAATATAGTGTATTTGCTAATACAGGCTTTGAGGCTTTAATACGTAAACTTAGTTTGTTTTTGGACAAAATAAAAAATTTAACCCCTCAATACATCCCTTAAAATAATATTTTTTTTCTTCATTTCAATATTATTATCAATGCAACCTCTGTATCAAATTAAATACACCCTTCAGTAAGTAAATCACTATCCGCAAACCAGTGTTTTCATAAAATTTGTAAGTCCGGTCCTGTCGGGCCGATTTAATTAAAATTTTAGCAGCACATTTTGATCTTTACTAAAAGGTTAAATTTCAATTTTGAAATAATTCTGAGAATTTTTTCGGTATTTTTGGGCCCAAAAACATTTTTCAACCCCTAAAACCCACCCTTAAAATGGTCCGATTGAGCCCATTTTAAATAGGTTCTGTGCGGTGATGGATTCCAACGTGTGTACCAAATTTCGTTAAAATCGATTGAGTCTTTCGAGAGTTATCGTGCTAACACATATATATAAATATATATTATAGGGGGCTAATTTTAGTCGTAGTTAGGGGGGCAATTAGCCCTCTGGCACATCCAGTAAATAGCGGCATTATTTAAAAAAAAAAAAAAAAAATTGAAAATTTCCTCAATGTAAAAGTTCCACATAAGTACGCGGGTTACGCTAGTATAAAATTACAAATATTTCGCAAAGATAAATATTGAATATTTTTTTGACAACGCGACGGAGAGCACACGACACATAAGATCCTTTAGGCTAGCATGAGACAGGTAGTACGGCTAGTCACGACATTGACTAGGCAGCGTACCGCATATGACAGACGGGAGCCTGTAGCGGTGGCTTGGTGTAATGAGTGCAAGACGATACGTACTACTTTTATTGTGTGTGTACGGGAGAACGCCGGAAGAAAGATACAGATGATTCCTGATAGCGTTTGTACGAGGACAGACTAGAGACAGCGATCGCGTGATAAACATCGAGCTGTTAAAACAATTAAAATAAAATGATTGAATATTCTAGGAATAAAATACTTTTTATTTTGGGATTTTGGAGTTGGATTTGTGCTTTTCGTTTTGGAGCTATATTGTTTTTGGTTTGGAGTTTGGATTCTGCGTTGTTTCCTCCTTCGATTCCTGTATTGTTCGACTTTCCTAATTTTCCTAATTCCCGAAAATTGATTTATTTTCCGTATTTCCATTGTTGGCTTGTTGTTATTGGATATAGTTAGCTTACCGTGCAAACAATAAACCATAAAGGAGCCAAGCGCTTCTCCTAGTTTTAGGGATTATAAGTTGCTGCTGTTGGATTTCCGTGTGGTTGTGTTGATTCTGGAATATGGGAATAATTTAATTTATTCCAGAAATTTTGAAGATTTTGCAATTATCCCGAAATTTTGAATATTCGCTATCATAAGTGACGACGCATACGTATCCCAGAATATTATCAAGTATCTAGCCCAGTGGGATAGATATGGTACTACAATATATCCCGAAAATATTAAAGGATCAAATCTAATATTTTATGAACATTTTACATTTCTGAATGTCGACCACTTTGAGTAGTACTGGGTAAATTTTAGATATTTACGTCAGAATTAAAATGATTAATGTTGCGTCGATTGTATTCCTGTAAGATTTCTTGCACTACATTGGGAATTTTCCAGAATATTTTGAATCTTATTACGAATTAAGTTTGAATTCCACGTCGCCAGTCTCGCGATTTTAAAGTGTTTATGTCTTTAGTCCTATGCAATGTATTTTCTTTTCAGGCTCAGGAATTTCTGTACAGGCCCGGATTAAGTGTGAAATAATTGTTAAAGATTAATTATGTGAATTTCGTTATCGTTCCGTATCGCTTCATTATGTATGAAGATTTTATGTTGAGAATTTTGCTATCGTTAGGTTATCATTTTGCTATCGTTCGCTTATCGCTCGCTAACGTCACGCTAGCGTTTTGCGATTGATTAAGTAGGTTGTTGTGAGGCTTCGAGGCCTATTGATTTAGGATTTTTGTCTCGATTGTTGGAAGTTCCGTGAGGCCTGTGATTACAGTGCCGCTTTTATTTTTTGGTATCTCGAATACTGTGTGTCCTGATATTGTGTACGGAATCTATCGTTTTGTTAGTATTTTATGTTAAGTTATCGTGTGGTTTTGGCCATTGAAATCACCTCTGATTTTTTTTCTGTTTATCTTACTAAGAAAGTAACAGCGTTAGGCCTGGGATTTAATATAACTGTGATTGTGATTCTGGACTCTGTTCCGGAATATTTTTCGGATCTCTTTTGGCCAACGTGGTAATCCTTTTCGAATTATCCCTAACTGTGACCACTCTCGCGTCTCAGCTTGGACGACCTGAGACTTACGCAGTGTGGCCCTATAAGTTCTGGCGCCCTTTGATCTCTCGGTCGGTATCTGGCCCACTAAGTAATCTTCCAACGAGGTCCGTCTCTGGTTGGGTGATCCTGAGGTAGAGGTGACTTTAAATTAATTTGAATTATTGTGACGCACGATTTATTGTTCACATTTTGTGTTGTCTTAAGTGTCGAGTGGTAGGTGGTTGGGTTTTTTATTGCCCATTAAGGGCTTTTCCTGTAGTTGAGTTTAGAGGCTGCTTCCCAAAACAAGAGCGATCGTATAGCTAGATAATAATTTTTGTTTTCCGACCCATGACCCCGCGCCGTCGGTAGCTAGCCGCGCAACCGATTAAATTCGGGTCTTTAGGAGCAAAAGCCATTGCTATAAATTCGCGTCCAAACGAGGGGCGATTCCTATAATATATACATATATATATACATATATATGTAAACATTTCCAAAAATGGTGCCAAATTGTTCAGGAGGCTATGAAACGTCGAGAAATTTTGGTCCGACCCCTAGGTCCCGCCATCCGACCGACGCCAATAGTGTATGTGCCATATGGCAAATACACTAATAACAAAATATTAGATTTGACTTTTCAAAAAGTAAATTGGAATTAATCATGCTAAATTTTTTAAAAAAAGAAGAGAAATAGCTTCAATGAACAATTATAACGTTCAAATACATTTCTACGCAATAATATTGCAGCTCGTGTTGTGATGTCCTAATATATTTTACAAAAATCGTCATTCCTTAAACCTTTATACTGTTTACTGGAAAAAAAAATTGGAAAAGTGAACAAGTATCATGTAAATTTTAAAATAATGATATACAAATGTAACATTCTTAATAAATAATAAACTACATTTTACAGTTATGTATCTTTATATTATAATATTATACACAAATAGTAATTACCTGATGTAAATTGTTCGTTGAACAAGAGGCGCAAAAAAAATAGAACAAATATGTATTTGCTATATTTTTTTATTGTACAATTTCGTCATTTATAATTCAATGTTTTTAAATAAAAGTATAAATTTAAAATTTAAATGATACAAGTATGATACACACACAGAAAGATTGATAAAAATTGTAATGTCAATTTGATAATAATTTTTTCAAACTTCATATAACAAATTAAACAGCTATAAAACATTAATTTTTTATCACAAATTTTTAAAATTTAGTTAATAAAATATAATGAAACAACACATTCTGACAATTTTAACGAATTTTGTCGTTTTGAAATTATGACATCTTAAATATGATGACAGTGATTTATTTAGTTATTTAGTAAAACTTACACGATACACCACCTTACAAAGCTTTTTTTACAATAGAGAAAAGTCATACGTTATTCATTTGTTTAATTTCTACAATTATGGGATGGACTATACGTTAGTTAATTTTTGCAAATGAAGCCATAAGCTATCGTGAAAAAAAATGAATGGCATATTATAGAAACAGTTATTAAATTATGTTAAATTTCAGTAGGTACCCATTTTTGTAGTTGGATTACTGTAACCTAATTGGTTGGAAATTATGAAGTGATTTTGTACTTCGGAGAATAAAAAAGTGTCAATGTTTATCAATTAATAAAACTATGGGTGTTTACGCGAAGTTAATCGGCAAATTTATATCTATCGAAAACGAGAACATTTCCGAAAAAATATTTCAGGCATAAGTTGTCAGGTTCGATCTAGTTAACAGCCGGAAAATATTTTTAATTATGCAGTTTGTCCCATTATAAAATGGCAGACTACAGTTTTGTTTTTTTATGCAAAATCCTATACATTTTTTTATTTGTTTTTTGAAATTGTGATGGAAGCCATGCTGGAAAATTAAGTAATGTTTGAGTTATACAAGTTTGTTTTGAACTTTACCAATGCTATCTAGTGATTCCCAAAATATCAATTTGATAAAATATGTTTAATGTTTCGGCTATGTAGAATTTTAAATAAAGATTTGGATAGAGTCGGATCCTTTTGCTTCATTTTGCAAAAAACATATAATATTAATACGTTAAAATTGACATTTTCAGAAAATTATGATTACATATCGGAACCAATCAGTGTTGGAATAAATTCGCAAAAAATAAGCGATTATAAGAGACCTCAGAACACGGATAAGAATGTTAACAACGAAAATGTAGAAAACCGACAAACAGCAAGTTTTAAACAGGAAAATATTAATGGAGATGCATTAACAAATGAAAATAACAATGAATATGAAAAACAGAAGGCTGAAGGTGAATATATGACAAATAATCGGGACAATATTGCAAATAGAAACATTAATTTGGAAGAACATAATATTGAAAGTAGAGATAACAGTAGTATTTTAGATGATTTAGCTGTAAACGGTGATCAGACTATTTCCACAAAAAATTCAGAAAATAATTTTCGAACCTTGGATATCTCTCCTGTATCAAAACAAGAAGACTATACAAGTGTTAAAGACACAATAGAAAGTAATCCTTTCTCATTAATTAATGCCGGCATGATATCTGAAAATGACAATGACAATACTGAAAATAGAGGGTTTTTTAAATTATCCCCTAGTTTAAAAAAAAAAATTAGACCAAGAGTTAAACAGGCTATCAGAGATTCTTCAGAAAAAATTATTAATTCTCTTATCCCAGATAATAATCCTGTAATTTCAAATCCCCCAGAAGAAAGAAAATTTCTCGAATTTAATGGAAATGTTAAAGACACAATCGAAAGTAATCCTTTCTCATTAATTAATGCCGGCATGATATCTGAAAATGACAATGACAATACTGAAAATAGAGGGTTTTTTAAATTATCCCCTAGTTTAAAAAAAAAAATTAGACCAAGAGTTAAACAGGCTATCAGAGATTCTTCAGAAAAAATTATTAATTCTCTTATCCCAGATAATAATCCTGTAATTTCAAATCCCCCAGAAGAAAGAAAATTTCTCGAATTTAATGGAAATGTTAAAGACACAATCGAAAGTAATCCTTTCTCATTAATTAATGCCGGCATGATATCTGAAAATGACAATGACAATACTGAAAATAGAAGGATTTTTAAAATATCCCCTAAGTTAAAAGAAAAAATTAAAAAAAAAGTTAAACAGGTTATCAGAGATTCTACAGAAAAAATTATTAATTCTCTTATCCCAGATGTTAATCCTGTAATTTCAAATCCCCCAGAAGAAAGAAAATTTCTCGAATTTAATGGAAAAAGTGGCTTTCCATCACCTGAACTAAATACACAAAATTTACATAATTTTCGAAGCTTGGATATCTCTCCTGTATCAAAACAAGAAGACTATACAAGTGTTAAAGACACAATCGAAAGTAATCCTTTCTCATTAATTAATGCCGGCATGATATCTGAAAATGACAATGACAATACTGAAAATAGAAGGATTTTTAAAATATCCCCTAAGTTAAAAGAAAAAATTAAAAAAAAAGTTAAACAGGTTATCAGAGATTCTACAGAAAAAATTATTAATTCTCTTATCCCAGATAATAATCCTGTAATTTCAAATCCCCCAGAAGAAAGAAAATTTCTCGAATTTAATGGAAATGTTAAAGACACAATCGAAAGTAATCCTTTCTCATTAATTAATGCCGGCATGATATCTGAAAATGACAATGACAATACTGAAAATAGAAGGATTTTTAAAATATCCCCTAAGTTAAAAGAAAAAATTAAAAAAAAAGTTAAACAGGTTATCAGAGATTCTACAGAAAAAATTATTAATTCTCTTATCCCAGATAATAATCCTGTAATTTCAAATCCCCCAGAAGAAAGAAAATTTCTCGAATTTAATGGAAATGTTAAAGACACAATCGAAAGTAATCCTTTCTCATTAATTAATGCCGGCATGATATCTGAAAATGACAATGACAATACTGAAAATAGAAGGATTTTTAAAATATCCCCTAAGTTAAAAGAAAAAATTAAAAAAAAAGTTAAACAGGTTATCAGAGATTCTACAGAAAAAATTATTAATTCTCTTATCCCAGATGTTAATCCTGTAATTTCAAATCCCCCAGAAGAAAGAAAATTTCTCGAATTTAATGGAAAAAGTGGATTTCCATTACCTGAACTAAATACACAAAATTTACATAATTTTCGAAGCTTGGATATCTCTCCTGTATCAAAACAAGAAGACTATACGAGTGTTAAAGACACAATCGAAAGTAATCCTTTCTCATTAATTAATGCCGGCATGATATCTGAAAATGACAATGACAATACGGAAAATAGAAGGATTTTTAAAATATCCCCTAAGTTAAAAGAAAAAATTAAAAAAAAAGTTAAACAGGTTATCAGAGATTCTACAGAAAAAATTATTAATTCTCTTATCCCAGATGTTAATCCTGTAATTTCAAATCCCCCAGAAGAAAGAAAATTTCTCGAATTTAATGGAAAAAGTGGCTTTCCATCGCCTGAACTAAATACACAAAATTTACATAATTTTCGAAGCTTGGATATCTCTCCTGTATCAAAACAAGAAGACTATACAAGTGTTAAAGACACAATCGAAAGTAATCCTTTCTCATTAATTAATGCCGGCATGATATCTGAAAATGACAATGACAATACTGAAAATAGAAGGATTTTTAAAATATCCCCTAAGTTAAAAGAAAAAATTAAAAAAAAAGTTAAACAGGTTATCAGAGATTCTACAGAAAAAATTATTAATTCTCTTATCCCAGATGTTAATCCTGTAATTTCAAATCCCCCAGAAGAAAGAAAATTTCTCGAATTTAATGGAAAAAGTGGCTTTCCATCACCTGAACTAAATACACAAAATTTACATAATTTTCGAAGCTTGGATATCTCTCCTGTATCAAAACAAGAAGACTATACGAGTGTTAAAGACACAATCGAAAGTAATCCTTTCTCATTAATTAATGCCGGCATGATATCTGAAAATGACAATGACAATACTGAAAATAGAAGGATTTTTAAAATATCCCCTAAGTTAAAAGAAAAAATTAAAAAAAAATTTAAACAGGTTATCAGAGATTCTACAGAAAAAATTATTAATTCTCTTATCCCAGATGTTAATCCTGTAATTTCAAATCCCCCAGAAGAAAGAAAATTTCTCGAATTTAATGGAAAAAGTGGCTTTCCATCACCTGAACTAAATACACAAAATTTACATAATTTTCGAAGCTTGGATATCTCTCCTGTATCAAAACAAGAAGACTATACAAGTGTTAAAGACACAATCGAAAGTAATCCTTTCTCATTAATTAATGCCGGCATGATATCTGAAAATGACAATGACAATACTGAAAATAGAAGGATTTTTAAAATACCCGCTGGTTTATTAAAAAAAAATAATATTAACACAAGATATAAACTGGTTAAACCGGTGATCAAAGATTATTCAAAAAAAATTATTAATTCTCTTATCCCAGATGTTAATCCTGTAATTTAAAATCCCCCAGAAGAAAGAAAATTTCTCGAACTTAATGGAAAAAGTGGCTTTCCATCACCTGAACTAAATACACAAAATTTACATAATTTTCGAAGCTTGGATATCTCTCCTGTATCAAGACAAGAAGACTATACAAGTGTTAAAGACACAATCGAAAGTAATCCTTTCTCATTAATTAATGCCGGCATGATATCTGAAAATGACAATGACAATACTGAAAATAGAAGGATTTTTAAAATATCCCCTAAGTTAAAAGAAAAAATTAAAAAAAAAGTTAAACAGGTTATCAGAGATTCTACAGAAAAAATTATTAATTCTCTTATCCCAGATGTTAATCCTGTAATTTCAAATCCCCCAGAAGAAAGAAAATTTCTCGAATTTAATGGAAAAAGTGGCTTTCCATCACCTGAACTAAATACACAAAATTTACATAATTTTCGAAGCTTGGATATCTCTCCTGTATCAAAACAAGAAGACTATACAAGTGTTAAAGACACAATCGAAAGTAATCCTTTCTCATTAATTAATGCCGGCATGATATCTGAAAATGACAATGACAATACTGAAAATAGAAGGATTTTTAAAATACCCGCTGGTTTATTCAAAAAAATTATAAACACAAGAGTTAAACAGGTTATCAGAGATTCTTCAAAAAAAATTATTAAAAATCTTATCTCAGATATTATTCCTGCAATAATTTCATATCCCCCAGAAGAAAGAAAATTTCTCGAATTTAATGGAAAAAGTGGCTTTCCATCACCTGAACTAAATACACAAAATTTACATAATTTTCGAAGCTTGGATATCTCTCCTGTATCAAAACAAGAAGACTATACAAGTGTTAAAGACACAATCGAAAGTAATCCTTTCTCATTAATTAATGCCGGCATGATATCTGAAAATGACAATGACAATACTGAAAATAGAAGGATTTTTAAAATATCCCCTAAGTTAAAAGAAAAAATTAAAAAAAAAGTTAAACAGGTTATCAGAGATTCTACAGAAAAAATTATTAATTCTCTTATCCCAGATGTTAATCCTGTAATTTCAAATCCCCCAGAAGAAAGAAAATTTCTCGAATTTAATGGAAAATGTGGATTTCCATTACCTGAACTAAATACACAAAATTTACATAATTTTCGAAGCTTGGATATCTCTCCTGTATCAAAACAAGAAGACTATTCGAGTGTTAAAGACACAATCGAAAGTAATCCTTTCTCATTAATTAATGCCGGCATGATATCTGAAAATGACAATGACAATACTGAAAATAGAAGGATTTTTAAAATATCCCCTAAGTTAAAAGAAAAAATTAAAAAAAAATTTAAACAGGTTATCAGAGATTCTACAGAAAAAATTATTAAATCTCTTATCCCAGATGTTAATCCTGTAATTTCAAATCCCCCAGAAGAAAGAAAATTTCTCGAATTTAATGGAAAAAGTGGCTTTCCATCACCTGAACTAAATACACAAAATTTACATAATTTTCGAAGCTTGGATATCTCTCCTGTATCAAAACAAGAAGACTATACAAGTGTTAAAGACACAATCGAAAGTAATCCTTTCTCATTAATTAATGCCGGCATGATATCTGAAAATGACAATGACAATACTGAAAATAGAAGGATTTTTAAAATACCCGCTGGTTTATTAAAAAAAATAATATTAACACAAGATATAAACTGGTTAAACCGGTGATCAAAGATTATTCAAAAAAAATTATTAATTCTCTTATCCCAGATGTTAATCCTGTAATTTAAAATCCCCCAGAAGAAAGAAAATTTCTCGAATTTAATGGAAAAAGTGGCTTTCCATCACCTGAACTAAATACACAAAATTTACATAATTTTCGAAGCTTGGATATCTCTCCTGTATCAAAACAAGAAGACTATACAAGTGTTAAAGACACAATCGAAAGTAATCCTTTCTCATTAATTAATGCCGGCATGATATCTGAAAATGACAATGACAATACTGAAAATAGAAGGTTTTTTAAAATACCCGCTGCTTTATTAAATAAAATTAGTAAAATAAGAGTTAATCAGGTTATCAGAGATTCTTCAGGAAAAATTATTAAATCTCTTATTAATTAATGCCGGCATGATATCTGAAAATGACAATGACAATACTGAAAATAAAGGGTTTTTTATCCGAAAGTGCAAAGAGAACAATATATCAAAA
Organism: Mongoloraphidia duomilia; assembly: GCA_039654895.1. Classification (NCBI taxonomy): domain Eukaryota; kingdom Metazoa; phylum Arthropoda; class Insecta; order Raphidioptera; family Raphidiidae; genus Mongoloraphidia; species Mongoloraphidia duomilia. Next base: position 23,951,955 of record CM077516.1, on the reverse strand, counting down.
AATCAGCTGAGCTAAAATTCTCTCCCGAAAACGTTGCTAGCCTATACTATCACCTGAACTAAATACACAAAATTTACATAATCGTCCTTTAAATATGATAAATTATCCGTTCAATAATTTCAATCTAATGCCTGAAGACATGCCTTTAAATCCTATTAAAAATATTCCAATCAATATACCGCAAACACCTCTTTCAACTTTTAATCCCACCAACTTGGATCAAGATATCTTAGAACAATCAGAACTAAATGTCTTCAAACTAATTAATACTCCTAATAACAATAATTTTGAGAGAATTCTCAATACACAATACCTTTTAAATTACCCCAACAGTAATCCAACAAACATGAACTTGAAGCCAATTAAAGTGGCAGATTTTATAAGAATAATTAATAATGTGTTAAGAGAGTTTGTTAAGAGACCCGAAACATGGAATCTCCAATACACTTACAGTCAATCAGCAAACCAAGAAGAACCAATTCAACATATAAACGTGTCGCCAGCGAAAACAATAGAGCAGCCCAATCTTGGAGTTGTCAAGTCAACAATTAAAAATTCAGAACCAATTGAAAAAGGATATATATTTACAATTTTCCCTATGATAAAATATATTCAAATTCAGTAGTTATGCCTTTTGAAAATCATAATTCAAAAAATGTTTTTTCAACAAAAATATAAATTTTGACCCAGCAGACAACAATAAATTAAAATATAATTCAGATTTTGAACATTTTCTAACGAATAACAGAGAATACACTTTTGGAGCAGGACCAGAAAATTCAAGAATATATTATCCAGGAAACGAAGTTTATCAACAGCCACAATATATAAACAAAGACTTTTTAAAATCAACCTTGCCTGAAATTCAATCCAAACCAAAATATTCACAATTTGACAGCAGTAACAATATGGATTTAAGTATGTATAATTTTTGGAAACAATACTACAACAAAACTTAGAACATTTTTCTAGAAACATTAACTATAAAAATTGACACAAATAGATATCTCACGGAAATATAACACAAAATAATATTTTATATTTTACATTAGTCAATCAAAAATTGAAACATACTTTTCCACATTATATCTGAGGTCAAAGGGCAAAACCACTTATATTGATTTAATTTAATTTAATTCAATTTAATAACTCAGTATTTATCTATTTCATCATTTTTCGTTGCAATGATAGAAGGTAACACTTCTGGTCACGTCATGCCTTGAGGTACATTTTACCCCATGAGTGTTGTGAACGCTTAATCAAACAAAATTCATTCAATCACGAACGTTTTAAACTCAATACGATAGTCGCCCCCTCCATAAACCTTTACAGATTTTGTATGTTTAACAAGTTTTTAAAATATACTCTGGTGAATGAATTTCATTCGACTCGGCGTTCACGACGCTCATGTGATAAAACAGCGGTTTAAAGAAAAGACCTGCACGATTATGCTCATCCCTGGATCTATGATATAAAATCATCGCAACGCAGTTTTTGAAGAAACATTATGGTTTATTGTATGAAATAGAAATAAGTACCTACATATTTATTAATTGTTCCCAATATAAAATTTTAAAAAAATACATTAATCCCACAATTGCAATTAGTTTTGTTTATTTATATATTTTAACTATTTTAAGAAAAATACCATCATTCAAATTAAAATTAAAATTTCCCGCTTTTCCTAAGTAACTTTTTGAATTTTGAATTATATTAAGAGAGTGGCTTCAAATTTATTTTGTATATATAATTACCTCTCTCTTTAATTTATAAAAATATTTTCAGATTAATTTCATAGAAAAAAGAATATAATTTAATATTCTCAACAATTTTTGGATTATTTTTCTATTCAATCTAATAGTATATTGTGTGACTAGTGTGTTAAATACATCTTTATGCGTCAGGCGCGATGTTTTTAGCACTCGTATTCGGCTCGCGATGCTCACTCGCCAAGGCTCGTGAGCGCTCTCCTACTACTCGTGCTAAAATTTAAATATTAACTTAAATGATTACGAGAAAGTGAACAATAAAGAAGAAACGTCGCTTTCAATAATAGTTTTCTTTGTATAAATTAATTTTTCTATCGTCCACCTCCTCGTGATCTTTTGAGGTTATATATTTGATTAATTTTAGACATAATATGATAAACAAAGATTTATTATCACCTTATATTTACAGTCCATTTGAGATTCATGAATCGAGTATAACCAAAACAGGAACAATAATTATTTTTTCCAGTGAAGCCAGAAGAAAGCTTCAGCCGGGAATAAAATATGATTTAAGAAGAAACAGGTTGTTTCCAAAGCAAGTGTTCATTAAAATTTAAAAATAATTCTGAAAACTGATTGATGCAATATATTGATAAATTGAAATAATCAGTGAAAAATGTATTTCAATTTTTTTATACAATTTTGTTGATATAAATTATAATTAATTTTTCAACAATGATCTCAATCCACAAGCATTCACGAAACCCATAAGTAGTGAATAATATTTCTTAACATTATCAATTAGCAGATTATGCCATAATGATTGTTAAACGTCAACGATTGTTATAGGATATACAAGGAAAAAATCAGAAGCCACTGTGGGGACCTGGACCCGAAATTCCCAGTCTACGGCTGGTTGAGTTATCACTTACTCACACAGTGCCCGAGAGTGGAATCTATTCCTTCCCTATATACAGGGTGTCCCAAACAGAATGGGACATAAAGTAATAGCTGATTCCTTACAAAAAAATATTGCGATAGACCCCAAATTGTCTATTCCGAAAGTTGATATTAAAAGAGATGCAGGGTGTTAAAGTTTAATTTTTATTTTTGATTTTCTTAAATAACTTTTAATGAATGAATGAATTGTGAATTATAGACGCTCGACAACAGAGGTCATTAGCGTCTGTAAAGATACAAAGTGTAAACAAAACAAAAGTAAAAACATTAAAATAAAAGCAAAATCAAAAATTGACACACAACAAAATAAAATCGTTATAAGTACAAATAAAATGTGTCATATAATATACAGAAAGATATAAAGAAAAAACCATAAAGGCTGTAACTGGGCCTAAATGTATATAAATAAATAAAATTAAATAAACCGGTCAAGACCGGTTTCTTTTAAAAATCGAAACAGCAG
>CM077516.1:23931319-23948723 GCA_039654895.1 Mongoloraphidia duomilia | reverse complement strand
AGTTCTCGGGTTCTAGCCCGAGAGCTGGTAAAAGTGTCAATTGGATTTTCAATTTAATATAAAAAAAAAATAATGAATTGAAAATATGAATTGGTACTAGGCTCAAATAACCTTAGCTGTTGGCGGTCTTTAAAACACAATTACCAACGACTAAAAAATACTAGCTAACTATTAACTACATCTACTATAATTCTCCCTAATGTATTAAATTTAAAAACAAGTAATTCAACTTTATTTATAGAGGAAACTTTTTTGGGAAATTAATGTGCAATAGGGACATCTTTATCAAAAAAGCTTTATTAAGCGTCTCTGTTAACGAAATTGAAGTGCGCAGAAGTCTCATTTATTGATCGCTTCACGTTCAGCTTTTCGTGGCTAGATGGTCGTGCAGCTTTTCAATTCCTGAAACGTGTCCTGAAGTTTAATGGAAAACTGAAAACTGTACAGGAATGCTTAGTTAGTTTTTATTCTCTTCTCTAGATGACTCTGCAAATATGATTTTGGTAGAGTTTCTCTAGTAAGAGTTAGGACAAAGACGCCATATTTAGCCAAAATAATAAAAGGGAGTGTAGTGAAAATACGCGCATACTTTTAAAAACTTTGGAAACGTAACAAAAAATATTTCGCGTCCCACTTTTTTGCACTGACAGCAGCTGAGACAATTACGTTACCTAGGAAACAACCATGTGAATGTTGCTTTTAATGACGTAAATTTAAATTTTGGCTAAGAACCAATCCGAAATCGTCACCGCTTTCTCTTAACTCTTTTACTAAAGCAGCTCTAGATTTTGGAAGCTTATTTGGTGAAATTTTTTCAAATTTACACATATAGGTAATAAAGACCCGTGCATTTTTACTTCCCACCTCTACTATGGTAGGGAAGTAATGGATTTAGTCCGAAAAAAATACACTCAGTTAGGTACATAAAAAGTGGATCACCTAAAAGTATATTGTAACAAAACTCGTTGGTAACTTTGGTAAATATTTTTATTTATCTATTCTTTCACAACAGTGACAACCGTTTACATGCTTTGGACAATTATTGTTCCTCACTTTATTCACTGTTCGCTTTTTGTCTATTTTTCCGTTGGTCAGTTTTGCTTGACCGTTGGTCAATTTTTGTTGACCAACACTTCGTTACTACTTGACCACTGCTTGACCACTATGTGTCCACCATATGTCTGTGGCACGTATATTGTTCACTGGGTCCACTATATGTCTGTGGTGGTAGTATTTATTTGCCACCTGCAGATATCTTCCACAGTGTCTGTCACTTTGCACCAGAAGATTATCTGCACTTAATCACTCGAAGATCTCGTCTGTCACTTTCAAATATCTTCCACACTGTTTGTCACTTGGTACTGGAAGATTATTTGCACTAGGTCACTCGAAGAACTTTTAACTCGCTGGTGGTCTATTTATTTCTTGTCGCACTTTTCACGTCTGCTCTCGTTGAGAATGTATACGTGACTCTCTCGTGTTTCATACTTGCTCTTGCCTATATGAACTTTCCTGGTCATTTTATATCCATGGTGGCGGGTTTTCTTATTGTTGTCAACCAGAATATTTCTTCGCGCTCAAGGCTGCGTGATCCATGTTAAGCCAACGAATCAAGGCTGCAACCAGCCTGCTTAGATTCGTTACAATATGTAATTTCGATTCGTTGTATTTTCAAAATTAATAAGCCAATTTTGAAAATTCTTTTTTTGTTTGATAGAGCAGAGTCTTAGGAACATTTTTATGTATGAATTTTGAATTTCAATCAAGGCTTGATTACAGTGGAGACGGAAGAATAAGACAATGTTTTTTAGTCAAGTTTGAAGAATCCTATGGAAAGTAGCAGCAGCAGTAGAATTTTTTCCTTAATTGCATCTTATTCCTTGGCCTTTTTTGTATCGGTTCGTTTTTGTTTTCAGTAATTATCTCAAATAACACCCGAGTTATAAAGAAAAATTCAAAAAACTGCATTTATTCTTTATTAATGTCGTGGCTATAAGTAGGCTGCGTCCATCATTAGTCAATGCCATTATGATTGCAACTTATTCAGGAGTTATTTGTTGCACCATTATTTATCCACATAAATGAAAAACTTAACAATAAACAATAATAACCATCAATAAATTTGGACTGCCAAAGAAATTACTTATTTGTTTTGTTCCTAAACACTGATACATTCCCAGCCTACTTATGACCACGACATTAATAAGGAATAAATGCAGTTTTTTGAATTTTTCTTTATAACTCGGGTATTATTTGAGATAATTACTGAAAACAAAAACGAACCGATACAAAAAAGGCCAAGGAATAAGATGCAATTAAGGAAAAAGTTCCACTGCTGCTGCTACTTTTCGTAGGATTCTTCAAACTTGACTAAAAAAACCTTGTCTTATTCTTCCTTCTCCACTGTAATCAAGCCTTGATTGAAATTCAAAATTCATACATAAAAATGTTCCTAAAACTCTGCTCTATCAAACAAAAAAAGAATTTTCAAAATCGGCTTATTAATTTTGAAAATACAACAAATCGAAATTACATATACTTTTAGGTGATCCACTTTTTATGTAACAGAGTGTATTTCGAGATTTTAACAGATTTCACGTTTTGAGACCCTAGCAATCGTTTAAAATCATTTTCTGACTGATGTCTGTATGTGTGTGTGTGTGTGTGTGTGTGTGTGTGTGTGTGTGTGTGTGTGTGTGTATGTGTGTGTGTGTGTGTATGTGGTCAATTTTTCGCCTTCGATATCTTAAGAACGGAACAACATACGGACATGCCGATTGTTCTATTGTGTTTATCAGCCTTTAACTTAGATCTGATTAGATTTTGAGTCAAATCGGTTTAGTGGATCCTGAGATATTCAAAAAAACGTTCTCAATGTCATTAACATAGGTAAAAAAAAATATAAATGAATTCTGGATGTTATAATATGAAACAAATGTAAATATTTTTTTTTCTAAAATGTAGTTTTCGAGAAAAAAAATATTTCACTAAAAAAAATAAAAATTGTACGTAAATCAAGGTAACCATGATTTTTGCTATATTAAGCTAGCCATCAGTAGATCACCAAACAAAAAAGAGGGCCATGCTTTTTTCAAAGAATAAAAATTAAATTTTGTTTAAAAGACCACCAACAGCTAAGGTTATTTGGGCCTAGTCAAAGAATAAAAAAAAGAGTGTTTATTTTTTCAAATATTTACTAGGTGGGAAGTATAGGACTGGTCATCAGTCGAATTTTTTTATTTACAGTTGACGGATTAAATTATTACATAATTTATGTTACAAAGAAAATTATAATGTTATTATTTTAATAAAATTAAGCAAAATCGCAGGATAGTGGACAAAATAATTTGATTTATTAAATTAAATGTACGACGTTTCGTCTATAGATTTAGACTTTTTCAAGTACAATCATAAAAATAACAATATTTATGAAAATTAATATTAATTACTAACCATAGCAATTAACATAAGATAGGGTATAAATCAAATTATTTTGTCCACTATCCTGCGATTTTGCTTAATTTTATTATAATCACGATGGACACGATTTCTAATATAAAGTTATTATTTTAAATTTATTATATTATTATTATATTTTTTAATTTCTCATCACATTATATGTTAAAAATGAGGTTTTTCAGAAAAATTAATTACTTACAAGCATGTGAATTTGTGGACATAATATACTCTCTAGCCTGGTTATTGAAATTCTACAAATTCCTTAAAAAAGTTGTGGTCAAGCCGCCACCTTGGAAAATTGCGACCAATATTCAGTTTTTAGTTTTGTTTTATAAAAGTATCAAATAAAAATTATTAAGCATCTAGACTGGTATCATGATTCATGACAATGGTTTACAACTCAACGTTGCCAAAACTAAAATAATTATTCTTTCGTACGAATACACGTACGAAGCAATCACAGCAGTGCGCTTTACCCACAGTTGTAATAGATGACTCAAATGGTAATGTGTTAAAATATCTTGGGGGTTTGGTGAACGAAAACCTGAATAAATAATCGGTCGCATCATATTATTGCTTGCTCTAAAATATTCTGTAAGGGGCTATTTATTTTGCGTAGATTGCATTCCATAGTTGACTTAAAAACTTTAGTCAGCATATACTATGCGTATATATTTCGTCATCAAAGTTATGGTTGCATAGTCTGGGGTAACTGCTCTGATCCTAAACGCTAATCTATCCTCCAGAAAAGAGCTTTGCGTATAGTTTTTGAACTTAAGTCACGAAAAACCTGCCATTACATTTTCATAAATTATAATATTATGACTCTATCGTTTGTCCGTCTCAGGAACGGATAGAGATATCAAGTTAAAATTAATATGAAATACTAAAGTCGTGATTTTTATCCCATGTTGACATCTTAAAAACTTTAGAAGTTATATTATAGGCAATCAAAGTTCAAAGGATCATCGAGTTTTATATGTTTTTATCACGCATTACAAGGTAGTACCTTCTATATCGAGTAAAAAAGTGGATTAGGAATTCATAGAAAATGTACGGCATCACATTTTCTATGAATTCCTAATCCACTTTTTTACTCGATATAGGAGATAATACTGCGTGTCAAAAACATATAAAACTCTATGATCCTTTGAACTTTGATTGCCTATAACTTCTAAAGTTATGCTTTGTGTCCTCTCGATAACTTGAATCGAAGTTTATTAACTTCCCATTGGAAGTTATTGTAATGGGTCCGAAAATCGAAATCAAAATGTATAACATTTTTTTATGTTTCAAGGTCGTTACACTATTTTTACACTATTTTTAGAAAGATGTCTCTGTGTGTGTACGTACGTATGTGTCCATTTCTTTCTAAGACGAAATCTCGAGAATGAAAAATTATATCAACTATGTTAGGGTGCCAATCGACGCGTATAAATTAACGTAAATATGATCTGAAAGAAATTTTTTCAAAATCGGTTCAGCCGTTCTTTTTTCTTAACCAAATAGACTCCAAAAAAGTAGATTTTACATAATATCTCGCGAATAAAAAATTATATCGACTTCGTAAGGGTGTCAATCGAGGCGTGTTAACGTAATTTGGTCCGACATAATTTTTTTTTTTTAATTATTGTTAAAAATAAATAATAATGTTTTAATGATTAAAATAATTACTTTTTTGTGTAATATCTAATTTAATTATTATTATTAAATATTTATCAAACTGGGAAGTTCGTCGTGTGGACCTCAAGGGTCACACTTTAGTTTTAATAAACGACCCACCTCACGGCTTGTTTTTCGTAGCATTGTTAGTAACATTATCTGTACTAAATGAATTTATAATTTCAACCAGATTATGAAGTCTTTATTAAAATAATTCATCATAAATAGTTTGAAATGTTCTAATTTGTTTTCAGTAAAACCAGACAGTAATTCTAGATGAAAGAATAAAAAAAGGTCTTATAAATATATGTGCAGAAATGCTTCCTAAGGGAGCCTACATCCCGCCGACATTGTGTGTAAGATGTGTTTTCTTCTTCTTTTTTATTTATCTTAGGATTTCGGTGAGAAACATTTATAAAAGTCGGTGTTGCGGTTTAATATTAATATAAGTGATATTATTTTACTGCACTGACAGAAAATTATTTTAGCCATAGGTGTACAAAAGTTACTGGAGCTATGATTTCAGCTATTTTAAATCGCGTTACTCATTAGGCTGAAATTGATTTTTCTCCTGAACGATTTGTTCTTTGGAAAATTACCAAAAATTATTTTTTTTACTCCTCAAATTTTAAATGTGGAGATTAGTTTGCCAATGGAGTAGCAATACATTATTTCATTCGTGCGATTTAATTTGGTGAATATATAAGACTAATTGTAATTTTCTGGTATGACAACTGCCTGTGCACTTTGTATTTAATAAGTCGAAAATTTTGACCAAAATTACTAAAAATAATTGCGCTAAAACTTATCAAAAGTGAATAAATTTTGAAAATGTGTCCTTTCAGCGTTCACTCTAAACAGTGAGAATCGTGACAGTATAAATTTTTCTACAAAAAAGTCCACTACAACATATTATGTCTAAAATCAATAGTTGTCTAGAACTTGCCAGTTACGTAAAAACCGTTTTTTATTACTGGATAATAATTAATTTTTATTAGTAGGTACCAGTTAAAGCACTGAAAGGCAAGGTTCAGTTACTAACACATAATCAGCTATATGCTCCCAGAAAATAGCCATGGGCAAGTTCCAAATTGGAAAAAAATGTTTTAAAAAGATAAAGCTTATGGTTGAATATATTTTTTGCCATCGCTATAAATGATGTACACTGTACAGTAAAATCCCTATTATCAGACTCTTAGGTATCCGACATTTTGATTTATCTGATTTATTATTTATTCGTCTGCGTTAGTATAGTTTGTATCATACAAACTGTGAAAATGATTTAGTTTTTTTATGAAAAATAGCAAAATATGAAAGATGAAGAAATTTAGTAAAACTTGGAGCGTTAAAAAGACGAACAAAGGCGAGCGTATGCAGACTGCGTTTCTACATTTTTTGTCCACCATTTTCAAGTTACCGACATTTTTATATATTCGTCTACCTGTTGATCACGTTGATGACCACAATTGTTTAGCATTTTTACAATCCATCACCTATCGATACCTTTTATGTCAGATAATCGGAACTTTACTGTAGGTACTTATTAATACTACTGTGTTTTCAATGAGTTTCCGTAAAAATAAATGAAGAAGAAGAAAATGAATGGAAGGAGACTGACCTTTGCGGGCCGCTTAATGCCAAACGCATGTCTAAAAAATAAGTGACAGTAGTTTGTAAACGCGTCACAAGTAGCGCTGTTCACACTACGGAGCTACGAAAAAGCGTGGGTTGGCAATACAGAACTCTTCGGACACAACTACGAGTTTGTCGATCAACTTCTCGGATTCTTCGGACTGTTTGAACTTGATTTTACCATCATCTCTAGGCTTCTAGAACTACTAAAAACCTAGAACTACTAGAACCAAGTTTAAGCAGTCCAAAGAGTCCGAGAATTTGACCTAGAAACACGCAGTTTTGTCCGAAGAGTTCTGTTTTATCAGCCGACACTTTGGCTTTGCAGAATAAGTGGACTTTGCATTTATTTTTTTACTAATGACTCCCCTCCCACCGTTTTATGTTAAATTGAGAGTCATTGTATTCGATTTTGTGGTCAGTCCTTGGATGCGCCTCTAACAGCTAAATCGATAAAATTATCCTGGATTTTCAGACCGTCTTCATTTTATGTACACAGATCATTCTTCTTCCTTTTATACTCCATGGTTTGGACACTCTCTTGGGATTCTAAAGATAAATTGAAAATAAATATCCATGTTTTATACAAAATTTAAAAATGCAACGAGCTAAAATAATTTCATCGTATCTAACTTCATTTTCGCAATAGCTTGTCAGCTATAACAGTTTTACTAAACACGCTAGACATTTTTTGTGACAAATTTGCTTACGTACAAATTGAGCAAACAACCTGCCAATGAATGTATACACGTATGTAAACTAAAGGGGGGTGGGGTTGCAAGGGGAAACGGGACTGAATGGCCTTGTTTCGCTATTCGCGTATAGTAACTGTCGCTCTCGTATAATCTGTTAAACGAACTTGTATGTCGCATTGGCTTGCATCTTTGCTTTCCCGAAATATTAACTGCGCTATGGTGTACCCAAAATAAAAATTTTGTTATGAACTGCTGTCAGTTTTTAATTTGAAACACTTTCGACTTTTACATATCGATGAGTCAAAAGCAAAAACAGATACTATAAATCAAAATAATTCAAAAATTAATTCTACATTATCGATATGAATATACGGAGTGAACCAATGAAAACAGTACGGGCAAGTTTTGGCCACCTTAACATCAGTTTTGCGAAAAAAGCTCGCATACGTTAATTTTAGAATCAAGGGGGGACATCTAAATCGATTAGCATTATTTACGTAACTTCAACCCTGAGAGCAGGGTGAATTGCACCCTAAAGATTTTTAATGGAAAGGGATATCAAATGATTCGCAGTTCGAAAGGCCTCTCAATTCTTTTTACAACAGTTTTTTTGTTTTGCAAATCCGATCATTCATTGCGGAGAAAATGACATTTTAATTTGTATCAAATAGTCAACAATTGAACTACTTTTTTTTCAAGTATTACATAACGTTTTTTTCTCGCTACCCCCCCCCCCAACCCCCTCATAACGTATCGTTACACTTCCATTATACTGCTTGATTGTGAGAAACGTTACGTAACATTTGAACGTTCCTTTGGGATAACTTTGCATGTTTCACTAAGACAAAGCCGGTTATCAAATATAAACCGGCTTTAACTGTTACGCCTCTGGAATTCTGTAGTCTACATTCTACGAGTCTACGGCGTGGTACCTTCTTCTCTGAGCGAGCAATCAATTGAAGGTGTGCAGACGCGCCATGCTTGCTGCTCGCTCGGGCGTACTGACACAGCGCCCGTCTCTGACATCAATAGACAAAATCTGATTTGCTGTGTCTCTGATGTAAAGTTTTACATCTACTTATTTAACACAGGAACGCCTGTTTTCTCTGTATTTAATATAACTATGCTGACTATATTATTATAGAAGATATGTTTTACCCTTGAAGTAACAAATTTAAATTCAAAAAGCTTGCAATGTTATTATGTTTGATTTTATTTGAGCGATAAATGTCTCATGCATGGTAGTTATTTTTATACGTGGCTTCCTCGTTCTAGAATAGAATATTCTGATATTACTACAATAATATTATTGACTCCAGAGGAGGCGGAAGTCCTAGGAGGCACATTCTCCTCTAAGAGTCTCCTCCTATAAATCCAAAACATAAACATTATTTTCATAAAAGTCGAATTCTAGTCTGACAAAAAAAGGCGCGTTGACTTGTGGAAATGAAAATTGTGGGAAATGTAATCCTATTTAAAACATTACATAATGAAATAATCTCTTAAGTCCACCGTTTCTGAGATATTTCGAAACTTCGAAACAGGCTTCTGAAAGGCTTGCAAAATTGTATTCAAGAGGGGGTGGCGGGGGAAGCACAAGGGGGATAACCAGGGACTTTTCTAAAAATACATGTCTAAAGGTGTTCTACCATCTGTAAAAAATCCAGCTCTATGGGCATTATTTACGACATTGGGTGATTTTTTCCTCTCATTTACTGGGCTATATAATATAACGTTTAAATATTGAAACATTGATTTTCATAAAAATTGTTCAACCTATAATGACAATATTTCGTTATTTATATATTCCCAAAACAGCACACAAAATAAATCAATCTTTCAGTAATTCAAGCAACTGTTTCGGTTCATGTAAATACGATATTAGTAATGTAAAACACCAATCCTGGGACTGCAAAAAGTGTAGGGTTTTTTTTTTTGTATATTTTTCCCTCATAACAAATTATAATATATTAATTTCATTATTCTTTCTTACGTAGTAGCCTGTAAGAGTTATAGATCTATTAGGTCTGGAATCTTGTACAACAATTGTAACCTTTTACTGTTTTGACAAATTTAAATAAAACAAATTTTTAATTAAAAAATTAATCCTGGGACAACCTTAACCTTACCGGAAGTGACGTCACAAACTTGCAGTCGAGCGCGAGGCTTACTAGCAGTCGACCGTGAGGGTGTTATCAGCAGTCGGCCGCGAGGCTATTACCGCAGTCGACCGCGAGGGTATTAGCGGGGGGGCTAGGGGGCTAGGGGCTAGTGGGCTAGGGAGCTAGGGGGCTAGGGAGCTAGGAGGCTAGGAGGGCTAGGAGCTAGGGGGTGGGGGAAAAATGGCGGCTGCAAAAAAAAAATGGCGGATCCGTGAAAATTCAAGATGGCGGCTGCATGAAAATTCAAGATAGCGCTGTTCGGTCGCTCGCTTTTATCTTCTCTGAACAGCGTCGAATAGTTTTAAGGATACCCGAATCATACACATTACACAGGGAAAATAAAATAGTACGTTTAGGCGACGTTCAGATGACAGGCGTCAAGCGCGCATTAGGTTTTTGTATAATATTCATATGGCGAGCGTTTTTCGAGCGTTGACCGCGCGTTGCCATAGTTCAGTTCGAATTCTGCATTTGTCGAATATGGAACAGCTATGGAACAGCTATGTATTTGTAGATTTTATATCGAAGACGGAGACAGCGAAACAACAGAAGACGGAAATATTAGGTTCATCCAATATTATTATCCAGGCTCACCGAAAGTCAGTTTATAACTTTGTATCCTAAGCTCAGGCAATATGAACCCAAATTTTTCAACTACTTCAGAATGTCGGTCAAGTTTACTTGATCTTATTAAAGATGAACTCACGGCAGATGAGCCTAAACACGTCTTAACGCATCGAAAGATTACGCTCAACTGAACGACTGTATGGAAAACCAATGATCTCAAAGCGCGCGTCAACGCGCGTTATCATGTGGACGGTTTGATATAAATATTGAGTACTTGTTAACGCGCGTTAGTAAAACGCGCGCTCAACGTTTGTCATCTGAACGTAGCCTAGAATTGTCATATGTATAATAAATCTAGTTATCTATTAATATTTCACAAAAAAAGAGTTTATTATTATACCACTAGTTTTAACCGCGGCTTCACTCGCGTTAATGACACTTTAGCAAGAGCCATATTTTAATTCTAGCGTAACCGGATAAAATGTACCTCCTTTACTTTAAGTTTGGGTACAAACTAAAATTATATCAAATTTCATTAAAAATCTGGTGCAAATAGACGGACAGGTAGATAAATAGAGAAAAATTCTGAAGAAGCGTTTTTTAAGAAAACGAAATTGCATACAGATGTACCGTTACTATTTTATGTATTAGTACTGACATCACCTTCGTCATTTCGAATGGTTGTTAAAATTTCAAAAAACTAAAAAAAGCGTTAATAAAGAATTAAATTAAAAAAATCAAAAAACCCGACTACGTCAAAAGTGAATTAAAATTATGAAAACTAGATCATATGATAACATGCAGTCGGAGGCGTGTTTATCATTTGATCTTGTTATCTTGTTATCCTTATATTTTGACTCTATCTTTTGGTTTTTAAAAATATTTGCTGACAACTGATTCTTACATATGCTTTTCTGACAAATCCTTTGGAAGGATCAGGTAAGTCTGAATAGCTCTCGAGTCCCGCGACAACTTCTTCCAAAACATTGTCAGAACGTGGTAAGCCATATTATTATTTAATTTCTTCTTTTCCAAACGATTTCGAAGATTGATTATTAACAATGTTGATGCATGTTTGAGGAAAACTTTTTTTGTGCTTGTTTGGCATTAATTTTCTAAACTTTTTATTTAAGGACATCTTTTTTATTATAAATTTGGAATCGAGAGAAACATTTTCCTCTGAAACACTTCATTGTTCTTATTCTAAATTGGTTAGTCTAAAAGTGTGTTTCATATGCTTGCAATTCAAACATACTCCTTTTTCCAAACAGATACTTGATTTCTAGATTCAGCCATTTATTATTAATCTGACAAAAAGATGAAATAACCAAGTTTCTTTTACAGACTTTTTGAAACCAAATATCTGCTTTTATTATAGAAATCTTAGTGCATAACTTACGATAAAGATTTAGTTTCGTTGATCGTGATTCCATATTTTTCATGAAGAGTGATGGTGTAACGGCTGGGATCGTGCTGGGCCCTTAATTTTTTTTTTTTATTCAAAGTACAACAGTTTCTATTTATAGATGTTTATTAATTAATTCGAATATATATTACAAATATATTTTAATTTAGTTTTAAGTATCGTATTTATTTTAATGTAATAATTCTTCTAGCAGGCCTTAAGTAAACGTATTAACTATTAATATTTTTCTTGCGATCAACGAATTAGATTTATAATTTAAGAAAAATCTATTATATCGTGCACAGGAATATTAATTGAAAATAATACAATAAACCGTTCGTAGATTTTTACCAGTAAGCAATCTGAGCTTATATTTTTAACTGACTAACTAAATGTTCAACGATAGACAATTTTAGCTACGCAATTACATAAGGTGTTAGAAGAATAATTATATCATTAATTATTAGTTTTTAAATGTAAAGTAGGCTTCACAATATAGTGGCAAGTTTCACATCGCCACATCCTCCCCTCCTGGATCGGGAACCACGGGTCCGAGTGGAGTTCTTTTAATGTAGGGTCTCAATTGATCAATGTGAGCGCGGTGTCGCGCGGCCGGATCTTCAACGTCTTCCACGACAACAGTGACTGGAGAAGTAAATTCGACTATTCGTCAAGGGGACGACCAACGCGGAATGAACTTAGCGGCAAGATTTTCACCTGGTTTGCTCACGGTGTGGAGCCGCTGGAGAACTTCTTGGCCAACACGAAAAGGATTGGTCACTCTACCGCGGTTATATAGCCTCTGCATCTTTGTCTTCGCTTTGTTTAAGGCGAGCTGAACTTCCTCGTCAGTTGTTCGTCTTTGCTGATCTGTCAAACCATGAAGACCCCCGACTCGGCGGGACTCTCCGCGGGCTGGCGGGGGGGCCACTTACACTTGAATTGTGGCTCAGGCTAACATATGGTACATAATCATCCCATTGACGATGCGAAACGGATAAACTTTTAATAATAGTAGTTAATGTCGCTTTCAAATTTCGATTATACCGTTCCACCATGTTTGCTTGAGCGCGATAAGGCGTCGTCAGTATGTGACGTATCCCCCATGATAGACACATACGCTTGAATTTGGAAGAAGTGAAGCATTTAGCATTATCCGTAACAATATACTCAGGTGAACCGTATCTCGAAAATATACAATGTATCAGCCTCTGGACGGTAACTTCAGCGGTTGCACGACGAACAGGTAAAACTTCAAGCCACTTCGAGTAAGCGTCAGTAAGAGTGATGGCGTATACGTTTCCTCGTGACGTTCGTACTAAGGGTCCGACATGGTCAACGTAGATCCTTTGCCACACTCGGGTCGGAGTGTCGCTTATCATCAGTCCTGCCGGCGGAGTATTACTTGCCTTACACTGCTGACAGATAGGACATCCTCGCACATAAGTCTTCACTGCAGTAAACATATTTAGCCACCAAAAGTTTCTTGCTATTAGACTATACGTGCGTGTGATACCTTGATGGCCAGCAGTTTGTAGATCGTGATAGTAATGAAGAATTATCGGGCGTAAAGCTTTAGGGACTATAACTCGCTTCTCCAGCCTTTTGCCAACTTTTCGTAGAAGTATACCTTTCTTCATTACGTAGTTTGGCACATCTTCAGCACGATCAAGACGTTGCATGATTAATTTCAGTTCTGGATCCCGTCTTTGGTGCTGTTGAATAGTCTGGAATGCCTCGGGAAGCATGTTAACTTGGTATGGTTGGTCTTGAACGACATCTTTTGGTCTTTTTGACTATACATACGACTGAGTGCATCAGCGATGACACTGTCAGAGCCTCGAATATGTTCAACGGTAAATTTGAATCGAGCTAGACGTAGAGCCCAACGGTTAACTTTGCCTAATTGTTTTGAGTGGTTGAAAATATAATTTATGGCTGCGTTGTCGGTCTGCAAGACAAACGGTAATATCTCCAGGTAATCAGAGAATTTTTCTATCGCCCAAACAGCAGCTAATGCTTCACGTTCGTAAATCGGATAGCGTGACTCAGCAGCTGTCAAACGGCGGCTTGCATACTGAACTGGACGAAGAATATTATCACGCAGTTGTAACAAAACGGCTCCAATGGCTACATCTGAAGCGTCGACCTGCAAAACAAAAGAATGGTCAAAATCGGGATATATTAAGATAGGTGGAGATCTTAGTTTTCTGTTCAATTCGTTGAAGACGTTAATTTGCTCAGTGCCCATATTAAATTTAACGCCTTTCTTCTTCAGGTGGTGCAATGGCGCAGCCAATTCGGAGAATGATGGGATGAACCTGCCATAAAATCCCACCATGCCAAGAAATCGCATCAACTGTCGCAAATTTTTTGGAATTGGATAGTCTTGTATAACTTGAGTTTTCGCAGGATCAACGGAGAAACCATCGCTTGAGATAATATGCCCAAGATACGGCAATCGAGTCATACACAGCTTAATTTTCTCTGGGTTGATCGTGAACCCGGATGTGCGAAGACGAAGACTTCTTCCAAATGCGTCAGATATGCTTCCATGTTTTTACTATAGATGATGATGTCATCGAAATACGGATAAACATACTTGTAACGCAGATCGGCAAATAATGAAAAAATTATTCTGTTTAGTGCTTGCGGCGACACACACAACCCAAATGGAGTGTATTTAAATTGATAAGCACCGCTGGGTACCACAAATGTCGTAAACCCTTTGGAATCATCTGATAATGGTATTTGATAAAATGCTGAATTCAAATCAATTATGGTGAATATCGTTGATCCTTTGAGTGATTAAAAAACATTATCCACTGAAGGACTTGGAAAGGTGTCATAGACTATCTTTTTATTCAGTAAGCGATAGTCAACGCATAACCTTAGGCTACCATCTTTTTTTGGTATTAGAAAGGCAGGCGAAGCGTAAGGTGACTTGGATGGCTCTATGACTCCATTGTCCAATAACTGTTGAATATGCTTGTCCATTTCTTCAGACTTAGGCGAAGTTAATGAGTATGGCGGCTTCCGACCGGGCACGTCATCAGTGAGTCGAATTTGATAGATGTACTGCGATGTCCTTCCACCTATGACGTCATTGAAATCATCAAGGAGCTTGGTCAATCGTATTCGTTCTTCAACTGTCATTGGAGTACAATTTTCCAGTGATATGTTGCTCGACGAAGATAAACCGGGCTTGGATTCCAGTAACGGCAGAACTAATTCCGGATCGAAAGAAAATGAAGCGATACGGTTACGTAAATTGATTTGTAGATTGGTGTGGCTTAGTGCATCAATGCCTAGAATCATGTCGTATTGCAACTTGTTGACAACTAGGAAGTTAAATCGCCACGTGTGTGGACCAATCTTGAAAATTAAATTAACTTGTTCTTTAATTGTAACTGTCGTTCCGTTTGCAAGACAGCATTTTTGAAAACAGGAAATAATCGAAAAATGTTTTTTATTCAAATTTTTCAGAACATTTTTGGAAATTAGAGACACATTGGCTCCTGTATCAAGAAGAGCGGTGAGTTTGGTTCTATGGATTGATAATTGCAGGAAAGGAAGAAGAGATTTGAGAGTTGGCTGACGATAAAAGGAAGTAATATATTTCTTCTGGCGTCAAGAGCGCTGATTATTAAATCTTCTCGCAGCGGACGAGCTTGGACGGTTCAATTCGGCAGTAGTGTTGCTTGTTGACTGCGGTCTTCTATCGGGAGGCTGAATCGCTTCGGATAAATTCTGTGTATGCTGTAGATACGCTTGATGTCTACACTGAGCGGAGTAAATTTGATCAGCCAACACACGTAACTCTTGAACGTTATTCGGTGGTTTGGTGATACGAAGTAAATCATAAGTATCGTTATTGATATGGTTAAAAATTACAGATGATAGTTCGGCTTCTGTCATACATAAATTTAAAGCTCGAGACTTGGAGACTATATCTTGAACGTATTCTCTGAAGGATTCAGATGGATTCTGCCATCGATAAATTAGCTGCGTTCGTAGATATTCTAAATCAAGTTCGGAGAGTAATGTTTTAATTAAATTAGTCTTGACTGAATTCCATTGCCGATTATGACCGATAATTTCATACCATCGTTGGCGGAGATAACCATCAGTCTTCATAACTAACATTTCCATCAGTTGGTGTTCCGGTAATACTCGAGTTTCGACAAGCGAATCAATCTGTACTAAAAATTTTACTAGTAGCTGAGAATCCAATCCGTTGCAGACCGGAATAGATTCGAGCCAGGTAACAGGTTTAATACCCCAGCGATATAAAGATTCTGTTTGGCGACTTCGCGGTACTGATTCAGCATAAGCCTGCAATGAAGCTTCAGCATTGGCGTTAGGCAATAATTGAAGAGAAGACATTGCTGTTCTCAGTTCTTGATGTGATCTTGCCAAGCCTAATATTGCTTGTCTGTTACGATCTTGATTTATTGAGATATTGCGTAACTGTTCATTCTCTGGAATTAGCGACGATCCTCCAAATCTGGGATTTGATCTAGTTGACGCGTCTTGATTTGACTGGTGTGACATCTCGACAGTATTAGCATTCTCTTGCATATTGGATAAACGGGGTGGTTCAGCTTGTGGTTGGTGAAATGGATCACCTAAGCTTGCGACGATCGGTTGATGTAAGCTTGAAAAATTTTGAGGTGCATTTGATATTTGGCGATCTAACGAACGTGAACGTTGTAATCGTGTTACAGGACCCGTAGGCGCTGGTGTACGTTCCATGTCTCACAAAATTAAAAATTCGAATTTACAGACAAAAAATGTTGAAACTGTTATATAATTTCTGTAGAAACTGTGCTATGCTACCAATGTAACGGCTGGGATCGTGCTGGGCCCTTAATTTTTTTTTATTCAAAGTACAACAGTTTCTATTTATAGATGTTTATTAATTAATTCGAACATATATTACAAATATATTTTAATTTCGTTTTAAGTATCGTATTTATTTTAATGTTATAATTTTTCTAGCAGGCCTTAAGTAAACGTATTAACTATTAATATTTTTCTTGCGATCAACGAATTAGATTTATAATTTATAGATTTATAATTATATCGTGCACAGGAATATTAATTGAAAATAATACAATAAACCGCATGCTGTGCTCACTCTTATAGAAAAGCTCAGACCATGTTAGTTCTGACTGCAAAAACCGAAATTATTGGCGCTGCTAGCTTTTGAATATTAATGATCACAATATCTTAGGTAACGCAGTATATTATTAAATGAATGCATAATGACTGGCATCATAACATAGCTGACTACAGCATTATGTTACGTCATTGTCAAAATGGGTGTTTCATTGTATACTGATGCAGTCATTTAATTCGTGTTTTGTAAAAGTGAAAAAATGGTTTTTAAGTGCTGTGTTCCGAATTGCAATAATGCTAATAGTGGGAAGATTACAATTTTATTAATTTCCTAAGGAAACTGAGGTAAGAATAATTTATTTATTTATGACTATGACATGCGTAAGATATTAAACTTAAAAATCATATAATCACATTTATTCAAGTTCCACGTCGTTATATTTTGTTTGAATTAAATAATAATATTTACAAATGTTTAAAATATTAAAAATCTGGGATTGACAAGTGTTCAAAATACTTTAAATAATGTTTTAATTACAGAGATTTCATCAGTGGATTTTTGCGATCAATCGTAGGGATTTCCTTGATAGTCCTATGAATCGAGTCCGAAAAAATGTCCGAGTGGGTGAAGCTTATTTCTCTGAAGATTGCAAATATGAAGCCGTGAAAATCGATATTATTATGAAACAATTCTGAAAACT
>CM077516.1:23909707-23931219 GCA_039654895.1 Mongoloraphidia duomilia | reverse complement strand
TGTCACGCTATTAAATCGGCAGAATCTAGTTGACCCCCCCTTAGGTTTATATTTTTTACTTTGATATCTTTGTATTTTTTTGTTATATTATGTATTTGTTATTTTCAAGGACAGATGGAAGACCAATCTTATGGTTTAATCTGATCCTATTTTTTTTGTTATATGTATTTGTTATTTTATGTATGTATTATCAAGGACAGATGAAAGATCATTCTTATGATTTAATCTGATCCAACTGCTTCAGCAATAAACTATTCTTATTCTTGAGAATAGCCGAGCGTGTAGCAATTCCGTAGTTTTAATGACGTTTCTAAGGCTCCTCTATTACAATCCCCCAGTTCCTAGGTTCTAATCCGAGAACTGATAAAAGTATCAATTGGATTTCAATTTATTATTAAAAAAAATAATAAAAATATGATCAAGATTTCTTGGTAAGAAGAAAATCGGGTGAGTTCGCCTATGGTTGCACCTATCGCAGTTTCTTTTAAAAAAGTTTATTAATTTTAAAATTATATTATAGTAGTATATTTGATCGATCTATTTAATGGCAGCACAAAGTACGCATTTATTAGTGTATTTGCCATATGACACATACACTATTGGCGTCGGTCGGATGGCGGGACCTAGGGGTCGGACCAAAATTTCTCGACGTTTCATAGCCTCCTGAACACTTTGGCACCATTTTTGGAAATGTCTGTTTATATATATATAGATATATACAGGGTGGACCAGGTTATAGTAGCAATAATTCACCATTCGATGGTCCATCGAAAAATAAGTCAACATGCATAATTTTATTTTTTTTCAAAACGCTTCCTAAGGGAGATACACCCCTTCAAAGTTCAGTTTTAAAATTCTTTTTTTTGTCCTAACTCTCAGGTCATTAATGCGTTTTTGACCAAATTTGGTACAAGTATTTATGCAATAGATATTCATAAATAAATAAATAAATAAATTTATTCAACCACGGAACACTGTATGTACAGGAGGGTACGTCATATTACAGAAAAACAATACATGAACCATTACATCATATTTTTAATGTACTATTTTCATTGCGACAAATATTCATTACACGAATAAAATGATTTTTCTATTAAGAAAGATTTAAGAGAATGTTTGAAGCTGTTTGTAGATGCTAAATTTTTTATAGCTGGTGGCAACTTATTATAAAAGGATACACATGTATAATAGGCTCCTTGCTGAAACACAGTTAGCCTGTGCTGGGGAATTCGTAACTGTGACTTATTTCTTGTATTATGATGGTGAATATCATTGTCAGAAAAGAGTTGTATATTATCACGGACAAAGCAAATGCATTTAAAAATGTGCAAACATGGCATAGTTAAGATATTTAAAGATTTAAAAAATGATCTGCATGATGTTCTTGGCTTGGATTTTGTAATTATTCTAATAGCTCTTTTCTGGAGGATGAAAATTCTGTTAAGTGCTGACGTTTTTCCCCAAAAGATAATTCCATACTCACATATGGATTGAAAATTAGAAAAATAAATGGTTCTTAGCACGTGTTGGTTATCAACAATCAATCGGCATTGTAGTAACTGATAACAGATTTTACTTAATTTAGAACTAAGGGTTTTTACATGTTGTTCCCAGGATAATGTGTCAGTTAGAGTGACACCAAGAAACTTTATCTGATTAGTTGTTTTAATTGATGTCGCATTGACTTTAACATAAAATGAATAATCAGGGTTTTTTCCGCGGGGATGAAAGTTAAGTAACGCGGTTTTATTTAAATTCAAGACAAGACCATTTTGTTCACACCAGAGATTCATTTCAGTAACACTACTGTGAATATTGGGCAAAACAGCTTTATAACTACTATTAGTTATTATTTGACTTGTGTCATCTGCATATATGGTGGGGTAACTATTTAATAAATTCGAAGGCAGGTCATTAATAAATAATATAAAAAGAAGAGGCCCTAAAATAGACCCCTGAGGGACACCACAATTATTTTTAATTAGGTCTGACGACACAGAGTCAACTAAAGAATCAGTTTCATGTCTAACCGATACGAACTGCAGTCTATTTGACAAGTAGGATCTGAGTAAGTTATTTGCTACACCGTTAATACCAATCATACTGAGTTTATTCAAAAGTAATTCGTGATTGATGGTATCAAATGCCTTCGATAGGTCATAGAAAATCCCAATAGTATATTGTTTATTGTCAACTGATTCGTATATTTTGTTAAGAAGATTAAAGATTGCTGTTGTTGTGGATTTTCCTTTTCTGAAACCATGCTGCGAAATTGATAGAATATCGTTAATGTCAACAAAATTTACAAGTCTATTGTAAATAACTAATTCAATTAATTTAGAAAACACCGATTGAAGAGCTATTGGGCGGTAATTATTTAAATCTTGTTTGGGGCCTTTTTTATGTATTGGAATAATTTTAGATGTTTTCAATCGCTCGGGAAATACACCATGCTCTAAAACCATGTTGATAATATACACTAATGGATCGACAATATATTCAAACACGAATTTCAACAAGAAGCCAGGAAAATTATCAAAACCAGTAGATTTTTTTTTGCTGCACTTTGCAATATATGGCAATAATTCTTCTCGTGTCACTGGATACAAAAATATTGATTTAGAATTTTTAGCAATATTATAATGTTTGTTAGTAGAAGCGAAGTGTTTTGTTAGATCGGTGACTATCTTAATAAAATAATTATTAAACAAATCAACAACTTCACATGGGTCATCAACAGTTTTATTTTCTACAGTAATTGAAATGTTACTGTTTTTAACAGGTTTAGAACCACTGTTATTTTGAATTATTTTCCAGGTAGTTTTAGAGACATTGTCTGATTCACATAATAATTTGTTATAATATAATTTCATGTCAAGTGTTAATTGTTTATTATATTCTGATCTCAAATCTCTAAATTTTCTCCATCGTGTAGGATTATTTGATATTTTAGCTAAATTGAACGCTTCAAACATATTGTCTTTCAGTACTTGTGCTTCCAAGGACATAGGTTTGTTTTTATTATAATTTTTGCACTGTATTTGTCGCAATGGAAAAGACAACTGAAAACAATGACTGATCGTGTCAGAAAAAGTATTGAAGGAAGAATCACCGTCCTTTTGCTCATAGACTTCTGACCAGTTTTCTTTAGATAACAGATGTTTAAAATAGTTTATATTTTCTTCATTAAAACTTCTTTGCACACTGATTTTATTATGTTTTATTGGACATTTTGTTATTGAAAAATTAAAGATTATTGGAAAGTGGTCAGATAGAAAAATGTCATTTAAAACGTGGCTTTTACATTCATCATTATTTAAGTTTGTAATAAAAAAGTCAAGTAAGGACGCTCTTGTCTAACTTACTCTCGTGGGTTGAGTATACATAACATTTAAATTATAAGTTAAAATAATGTCATAAAAATGACTTATTTTATTGTCATTAGATTGCAAATCAAGATTGAAATCACCATTTATAATTAAAACTTGATTTGAATTTGTAAATAAAATGTTTAACGCTTCGTCGAACAAATTTAGGAAATCTAAAAACACCGCATTTGAGGGACAATACACAGTTAAAATAATAAAAAATACATCAGCAGACAGAGAATATTTGCAGCAGCTGCATTCAAACACTCCTTCCACAGCTAGGTCGTTTACACTGTTAATTGGAGTTATGTTTTTAAAGATGTCCTTGTTTAAAATCATCGTTCCTCCCCCCTTAGCAGTAGATCTGTGATAGAGATGTGATGAGGAATAATTTGCTAATTTAAATATACTATGGTTATCTGCATTTAACCAATGTTCAACAGTGCACAATATATCACATTTATATTGATCTATGAGAGATTCAAGTTGAGGAATTTTATAATAAATCGATCTAGAATTTAAAAAGATTATATTTATGTCCTTTGTATTGTTACGCCTAAAAAATCACCACCATTATTTTGATTAGTGTCAACAGTTTTTATATGAATGAGATTTAAAGGTATAGTTGAATTTTTTAAAATAGCCGCTTCTAATTGTTTTACTAGTTTTTCCTTTCCGGTCTTATTTATATGCACCCCGAAATATGTATAGTCTTCTTTTTTTAAGTTTATATTTAAATCAATTATTTGAATGTTATTAGTCACATTATTTTTAGAGAGAAGATTATATAATTTATTATTACAGCTATATATATCAGTATTCAGTGCACTATTGTCCCAACGATAGGGAACAGTAAATAGGATTAGATTTGCGCGAAAAGATAATTGCATTATTCTTTTTATACTTTGATTATATGTAACCTGACTCGTGTCGTTAGTGCCTGCAAGAACCACAACATAGTCGTTTGAGGTAAAAGAAGATATCAGCTGCTCGAAGTTAACTACAACTTGGTCAAAAGTAGCATTGGGCTTAATAATACTCATCACTTCATATTTGCTTGTATCAAGTGTATTCCGCAATAACTCACTAAGATTTCTGCCTTGACTATCACCTAAAAGTAAAATCTTAATTTTGTTTGTTTTAATTTCTTCATGGACATTAGTTTTCAGATTAGATTTTGTAGTATTTTTGTCATTTATTGGAGTTTTGTTAGAATTAGCCATACTTATCTCACCAGGTCTATATTTATTATGTCTGTTCACGTTATCGATATAACTGGTTTCAGAGTGATCTATTTCAATGACAGTATTTGAACTCTTTTTGTCACAAGAGAATTTATTTGTAATTTGATTATTGTTAAAAGTTTCAAGTTCATCACTAAGATTTTTCAGTTTATTATCAAATTTAGTAATTAAAGTTGGTAACAATTTTAAAGATTTGATGTTCCGTTTTTTATGTGTTTTATACGTAATGTGATCCTTCTGAGTCTGTGTGATTTTCTTTTTTATAATTTTCGATTGTATTTCACAGTTACAAGTTCTATTTTTATCCTCGTTCATTTCTTGAGTTAATTTATTTTTTTCAATAAGGATGGTTAGTGATTCAATTTCATTATTTTTTCTCAAAATTTGTTCAGTTTTTTTATCAAGTGCAACGATTAACTTCTTAATCTCAGCATCTTTTAAATGGAGTTCATCTTTTAATTTAATCATGTTTTCTTTTTGTTCTTCAAATTCGTTCACAATTTGTTTCTTGTTTTTAGGTCGTGTCTGAAAACTTTTCAGTTTCTCAGTCAGAATTTTGATTTCATTGGTTTTCTCTATTAAGAGATCTTCCAATTCGTTTAAACTTATTTCAAGTCTAGAATTATTTTCACTAATTTTCTCGTTTTTTTTCTTAAGTTCACCGTATTTTTTTTGCAGTGTTTCATTGTTTTCATCCATTTGAAAATAATCACGTTCAGTTTGATTTAAATGATTAAGCGTAGATATTATGGGTTCAATTATGATTGAAATATCCGTGTCTGATAGTTGCGAAACCGATTGCAGTGCTCTATAAATATCGGAGGCAAAAGAAGAGACGTTGTCGGTGAGATCCGACTCATTTATAATTTCCAAAAAATTCATAATAGCAACAAATAAAATAGCAGTGGTATAGTTATATACCCTACTTAAAATTTTAATATGAAAGTCAATATATTTGTATTTGTATTAATGGAAGCACATGCTTAAATTATAAACAGATTTGAAAAAAATAATAATAATGTCTCATCCGAACAAAAATACAATAACTAATAATATAATACAAACTCGTTTCACAACACACTTTTATTGTAAAGCCAAAAAAACTGTCCTAAGACGAGCAAGGCGAGTAAAAAACATACTTGCTTGTAAAAAACAACAATGATTCTTGAATTCATTACTTGACGTAAGTAACTTTTGTCAAAATTGTCAAGTGGCGTAGATACAGGGGGGTTGTTTCACTTTTCCCGCCCTATTTTCTGCGCCACTGGATATTTTTAAAGAATAACATTTTTTTCGAATTCCCTGTTCAATTTAGAAAAAAACAGTCACTCTTGCAAAATTTCGATTTGCGGCTTCGTTTGCGAGATAATTAGAGTTGAAAGTTTAGAACACTTCTAAAATAGCCACCTATGAAAATAATAGGTCTGGTATCTTTTACAACAATTGTAAACTTTTTACTGTTTGACGAATTTAAATAAATAATTAATTAATTAAATTAAACACAACAAATAAATAACTTATGAAAATAACCAACAAAGTAAGCGATACTTGGTTTTGAAATAATTTATGACACTTGTCAGTATTGACTTTCAAAACTGGACTTTGAAGGGCTGTATCTCCCTTAGGAAGCGTTTTGGAAAAAAAATAAAATTATGCATGTCTACTTATTTTTCGATGGACCATCGAATGGTGAATTATTGCTACTATAACTTGGTCCACCCTGTATATATATATTTATATATATGTGTGTGTGCGGGCTATAACTTTCGAAAGAGTTAATTGATTTTGACGAAATTTGGTAGGTACGTTGGAATCCATCACCGCACGAAGCCTATTTAAAATGGGCCCAATCGGACCATTTTAAGGGTAGTTTTTAGGGGTTAAAAAATGTTTTTGGGCCCAAAAATGCCGAAAAAATTCTCAGAATCGTTTCAAAATTGAAATTTAACCCTTTAGTAACAATTAAAATGTGCTGCTAAAATTTTAATAAAATCTGCCCGACAGGACCGGACTTACAAATTTTATGAAAACACTAGTTTGCGGATAGTGATTTACTTACTGAAGGGTGTATTTAATTTAGTGCAGAGGTTGTATTGATAATAATATTGAAATTAAGAAAAAAAATATTATTTTAAGGGATGTATTAAGGGGTTGAATTTTTTATTTTGTCCAAAAACAAACTTAAGTTCACGTATTAAAGCCACAAGGCCTGTATTAGCAAATACACTGTATTGTCGGCAGGGTTTAGGCACTGCGACCCGAGTTTTTTTTAAGTTTAATATTCGTAATGTTTTAAAAAGTACCTAATGTTTCTTATCCACAAAACATCAAATTCACGGTTTGATGTTTTATGATTATTTTTTAAGAGGTATTACTTATTCAGGATTAAAAATAATAATAAGATAAAAATAATTAAAAAGAATTGGTAAAAAATTAAAATAAAAATTGGCATTATGCCCAGAAAAATCTAGAGATTGATAATTTCAAATTAAATCAAAGACATTTTGATACCTAACGATTGCAGTCAAGAATAGGACAATTATCGCGCATGCGTCCGGATATTATGTGCATAAATAGCGATGAGTTTTCACCTCTGACCTTGGACTGAAAATTAAATGCGTTATTTTCCTCGTACAACATCTAAACTATTGCAAACTCGTTACTTTAATATATTATTATAAATTAATATTTTAATGGTGATGTACTTCTTCTAATAGTATAATAGAAGATAGATTATTATTAGATGAATGCAATTTATATAGCATTTTAGTAGGCAACAGAAAGGTTAAAAATATCGGAGTATTAAACTTCTTGAGAATAGCCGAGTGCGTAGCAATGACGTTATTTAAAAATATGGCATTTCAAGCCCACAGATAATTAAGTTTATCGATTCAGCGTTATTTTTTCTATAAGTAAAACTACTTAATAACAAATTAACCGGAGCGAATTTATTTTTTAAAGACTACGCGATTTTTTTATAAGGGCGATAGGTACCTTATTTCTGTTGCCATTTTTAAGAAACCTCAATATTCATGCACATAGATATTACCTATTATATATAGGCGAGTTTAAAGCTTCTGATTGCGTATCTTCACCGCCACAACACGCTAGAAACAAAAGAACATTGTTTAGTGCGGGGCAAATTAGACGAGGCGACGGATCACCGACGGATATACAGTCTCGGTAAAATGTTCTGATTTCGTTGATATCGTCATCGCCACAACACGCTAGAAACGAAAAACATTGTTTAGTGCGGGACAAACTAGACGAGGCGACGGATCTCCGACGGATTACCTATTATGAAAATTATATTATAAATTATTATAATTCTAAATGCCTGTATCTCTGCAACTAAAAGAGATACATCAGTTCTGATGGTCGAAATCGATTCAGCGTGATTTTTTCTATAAGTATTCTTAAAATCAAACGGATCGAAGCCAGTGGCGTAACGCAAACTCTTAAGGTCCCTCCGCAGTCGGAACGAATTTATTTTTAAAAAATTTTTACTAAGAGACTTCTTACTTTTGACACTTTTAAAAAATATCAAAAAATGAGTGAAACTAGACTAACGGAAGCGTTTTTTTAAATTCCATCGGCGTGAGCAAGTTCAAAGCTTCTGATTGCGTATCTTCACCGCCACAAAACGCTAGAAACAAAAGAACATTGTTTAGTGCGGGGCAAACTAGACGAGGCGACGGATCTCCGACGGATATGCAGTCTCGGTAAAATGTTCTGATTTCGTTGATATCGTCATCGCCACAACACGCTAGAAACGAAAAACATCTATAATTTTATATGGAACTATTCAGCTATCATAAACAAATTTTGATTAGATTTAAATTAACTTACATAATATTATCTACACGCTATAGCTATGTTTTTGGTTTCAGACGCTAATGATTTCTGTTATCGAGCGTCTATAATCCACAATTCATTTATGTTTTTGGTGTGTGCAGTTTTTGCGGTTATGAAAATAATATGGTTGATGGTACGGAACCCTCGGCGCGCGAGGCTAACTCGCACCTATCCGGTTGTTTCCGGACTACAATAGAATAGAAAACAAAACCTAATGCCCACCCAAAAAAACATGGAGGTTCTACAGTCTGCATAGGGAAATTTTACCTGAACTAGTAAATAATAATTAAACCAAATCTATGGACCTGTGACATTATAACTGTCAAGATAAAGTGTCTACAAATGGACCAGGTCATGACAGCTTCCAGCATTCGAAATCGAGTTATCTAAGTATCGACATTGTCCGATTTGTGCAGTGAATTTATTATTTGTGTTACTAATTAATATATTATTGTGCTATTAAATATACAGATATGGACGTAAGTATTTTTAATATTTTATCATTTTTGTTGTTTAATATTTTTGATTTGGTAATATTAATTTTTTCTATAATTTCCATTTTTCAAAAATACGATATTTTTACGTTAAATATAAAGAATTTTCGTTGAGAGAGCGCGGATTTATCGACATTATTTATTAACATTAGAGTTGCTTCTAGAATTTATCAATAAAACGGTTAATATTGTTCAAATGGGTTTGATTCAAAAAAGTGTATTTGTTAATGCGTTACGTAAATTATTTTCGAAATTTTATAAATTTTATTACGTGTCGATAGCAGGGTCATCGCTAATTGAATGAATTTCTAAAGTTAAGAAAGTATTACACGATATTAGTTAGGGGAAGAATGATTTTATTACTAATAGGTAAGAATAATTGTGTTTCGGATTAAAAAGTTTAGCTCAAATAATATGATAATAAGCGATAAATAAATAATATGTATTTTTCTCGAAATTATACGATTATAAAGAAATTGACCAAATAAAAATTTAAGTTTAGGTATAGATATTATGTATTATTATTATTGTAGATTATAGACGCGTCTTTAACCCAATAATTAATAATCCATTTGTGTATTAGAATCTGCCAGCCGGCATACACAAACCGACTGATACGAGCTCGGGCTCCTGGGAACGCCAATTCCCAAAGAACATTGGAATGCAATTGCAAGAACAACTGCATTCCAATGTTCCCCCTTGGGGAGGTAAAGATACTACACTAAAATGGGGAGATCCTAAAAAAAACTTGGGTGTTTATTTATTTATTTTTTTAATTTGCTAAGCTGTGCGCGTCGACATATTTGTGAGAAGTAAATAAAGAATTTTTGCGACATTGGATGTTTATTATTGATTTGTTTGTTCAACAGTAAAATCCGGTATTATTTTTAAATTATTAATTAGATTTTGAATTATTGAATAAAACTATTAGTACTTGTCCCAGAAGACTCTTACAGTTGGTGATCTCGAGAATTATTTACAATTTTTAATATAACATCGGTATACCTAAATGGAGTTAAAAAGGTTCTAAAAAAATTGTGAAAGAATATAAAAGTATCTAAATAGAACACGCTAGGATATGCAGGTTCTGACTGGAACCTAATTATAAATTTTTTAGAGTTTACAAGATCCTAAAAGTACTAAATAAGGTTTCAGGCAGTACATATTAGAATTTAAATAGAACTTAAATTTCGACTCGGGTAGATAAATTAAAGACGGCAGCTTGGTGTAATGGTCAGCATGCAGGCCTTTGGAGCAAGCTGTCGTGGGTTCGAAGATTGTCGACGCGTCTATAATCTCTAAATAGTAGGTATATAAGCAAAGTCGCTGTCTGCCTCTGTCTGTTTCTTCGCTTACTTCTTCTAAACCATTCAAAGGATTTTGAAACGGTTTTCACTAATAGAAAGAGCGATAAACGAGGAAGGTTTGTTTATATAATTTGTAAATATTTTTTACAAAATGGCTGAACTATGACGGTGTTTTGTCAAAAAAAACTTTTCGTACGCTTCTTAAATTCATATCTGTCGGGTAAAGCCGGACCGGGTCGCTAGTCTACAATAGATACATAAATTAGATAGATAAATGATATGAACTTGAGCTAATTGGTTTCGTTTAATTCACAGGCTCATTTTGAACCAGCTTTCATAAATGAAGAGCCACAGGAAGAGGTTTCGCAGGAAGATTTGTCAGAAATAGCAAATGGAGTTGCCATTAAAGAAGAGCCAGACTGGACTTCGTCGTCCGATGACGAGAATGAAACGGTTAATTCATTCTATGGCTGTTTGCTTAACCGTAAATTTCCAAAAAATGAGGGAGATGAACCGCTTGACTTGTCGATAAAGAAAGAAGTCGACTCAGACGTGCCACGATCATTACCCCTCGATGTTTTAATCAAGGAAGAACCTAACCAAAACGATCAAGTGAACGTGGATAGAACAGAACAAATGGAATCGTTCTGTACAACTTATTTGTCCAAAGAACATGCCGAAACTACTATCCTTCTCATTCGCTTGCTAAAAAAGGATAATTATCCGTCTATTAGTGACATAGAAAATGATCCATTTGCGAAAATCGAGCCGCACCCGAAATATTTCGAGGAGTGTAAAGAAATAAGACAAAGCCAACATTTCCCGAATATGGCGCGGATCAATAAACGGAAGCGGGAGTCGACGGATGAAGAATATTTATCTAAAAGGGCCAAAAATAACCAGGCGGCGAAACGGTCTCGAGATATTCGAGAAGCCAAATTCCAGGCTATGCAACGTGAAATAGACGATTTGGAAGACATTAAGCAACTTTTGAAAATAAAGTGGGTTCAGGAGAATTCTTGAAGAAGCTATCGCAGCTTTTTTTTATTACTAAATTGTAATATTTAGGTACTACATTACTTAGGGGCCATCCATAAATTATATAACGTTCTTTAAAGGGAGGGGGGTTTTTCAATTTGTTTATCTAGGGTTTGTCTAGGGAGGAATGGAAGCCTGAAATACGTTACGAAACATAAAAAATAACAAAGTATTTATTTTGTGCTATAAATAATTCATATTTTCATAATTTAGGATTTTTTCTTGATTGATAAAAATGTTACGTAGCTCCGTATCAGGAGAAGGGGGGGTCTGATAATATTTTATAGATGGATGGCTTCTTATAATCGATACATTAATAATAAAACCCTTATTTTTATCACAAATACGATTTCACCTACCATACAAATATGTTTTCTTAGAGATCTAACTATGAAATAATTGTTTCGTAAATAGTAATTGTTATTATTAATTATTATTGAGATTTTTAGTTTTAACTTTTTAACCCTTCAAAACAGAGGAGGTGGGCGTCATTTTTAACCTATAAATGTTTATAGGTCATTCAAAAGTCCTAACCGGTTCCTAGACAACGTCCTTTTTTGTATAGGATTGCTCCACGAACAGTAATTTCATATTGTGGTAAAAATAAGGGTGTCATTATTAATTAATAAATTATTTATTATTCTTAAATTATTAAACAAATTTGACATGTAATTCCTATGGAATTACTCTTATGTTTTAATTATAAACGTCTATATTAGAAATCGTGTTCAACGTGATTATAATAAAATTAAGAAAAATCGCAAGATAAATGCAATTTATAAATGACGTTTATAATAATAAAATTAAGAAAAATCGCAAGATAGTGGACAAAATATTTGATTTATTAAATTAAATATTTAGTCCACTATCTTGCGATTTTTCTTAATTTTATTATTATAAACGTCATTTATAAATTGCATTTCATATAGCATAGATTCAAATAGAAGTTTATTGTAGCCATTTTTATATTTTTAAGGTTTTTTCAAATTGTAAATCATTTTCAAAATTTTATCAAATTATTTCGGTATAAAAATTTTTATGTTTAATTTTTACTTCCGAATATCTAGTTTGTCAGGAACCGGTTCTCTGTCTGTATATAGCACAGATTCAAATAAATTTTAGCCATTTTTATATTTTTAAGGTTTTTTAAATTGTAAATCATTTTCGAAATTTTATTAAATTTTTTCTGTGCAAAAAAATATTTGTTTAATTTTTACCTTCAAATATCTTGTTTGTCAGTCAGTTTTGAACGACTTCCACAAACCACATATCCGAACGATTTGAAGTTTTGTACACATACTGTGTATTCCCGATGGCAATACATGAATCAATCTGTTTTGATTTCAGCGGAAATATCGTCGCGAAAAACACGCCGCGGAAAATCCACCCGTCTAGAATCGCTCTAAAAGCCATTGTAGTTTGTCACTCTATAATGTACTTAGTATATGGTATTGTCAACACAAAATAACGGAACAGAGTTTTTTTGAGTTAATTAAATTAAAAATAATCTCTTCACCGAATGTAGAAAATAATGTTTATTAATAAAAGCTTGTAATTAGTCACCGGGACGTTTTCATCGACTCGAGAAAAACGATAATTCAAACCAACACATAGGAAATATTTTATTCTTGTAGACAATTAAACATAAGTTCCAACGGCAAGTAAGTAGGAAGATGGAAGACAGCTTGTATACAGACTGTCCATTTTAACGTTTTGAACCAACACCTGATTGGGTGGTGTTTTTTAAAACTAATCATCATAGTACCTGCCTATACTTACTAGAAAAAAAAACTTTTTAGAGACAAGCTTTTATTGAAATGTACTAAAAAGGAAAAAATAATATTTATTAATTTTGGTTCATAATTATTATAAAAGCGGGGGTTGTAATCTCTATGTAGTTTATTAGTCGCAACCCCCGCTTTTATAATAATTATGAACCAAAATTATTAAATATTATTTTTTCCTTTTTAGTACATTTCAATAAAAGCTTGTCACTAAAAAAAATTTTTTTTACTATTTTATTTTGTTCATTTTAGTCTTTCAAAATTTTACCCCCTTTTGATCCCCCTCGCGTCTGAATTTCGAGAAATCCCTTCTTAGTAGATACTTACGTCAGAAAAGGAACCAACTGTCCAAATTTCAAGTTTCTGGCTTCAGTGATTTGGCCTGAACGTTGATTAGTAAAAAAAAAAACCCTACACTTTCGTTTGAGCCCCTTAGGGGTTGAATTTCATTCTAAAAACGATTTATTCATGTATTGTCATCGGAAATACATATGTATACAAAATTTTAAATCGATCGGATACGTGTAAGTCGTTCAAAATTGACTTGCAAGATTTGACCTAAACAAACAAACTAACTAAAATAGGTACAAACATTGCAAGTTAAATAAAAGCTTGTAAAAATAAAAGTTAAAGAAGACGATATTTTTTTGTTATCAGTAATCGGAGACTCGAGTACCGAATTTTTTTCTTAAGCTTCCGAACAGGTCCACGACTACAGATAACAAAAAAATACTGTCTCACGTTTTGATTTGCTTGTTTTCTTCATTTACGTAGTTGGGTTTTAGTTTTTTTTTAACTTTTTTTTATTTGTCTTTTTTAGTTTTTTATATAACTTATTTATTATAGTTTCTTAATAAATAAAAACATCGTCACTAGGCAAATTATCGCTATGTTAAACCTGTGGCGTTTGCAATGTTTTAGGTTTGTTTCCACTTTATTGGTTTGCGTCCGTAAGTTTGTTTTGTTTTTTACACTTGTCGTCTAGATGGCTCTTGCATGGCCGAATCGATCCACGATTTCATAATATCATGACGTCTAGCGTCCGCCATATTGAATTCCCTGTGACGTCATACAGCCTAGGACACACTCTGAGCCAAGACGAATCCAACGACATTTCATTTCTTGAAATCGGTTCAGTAGTTTAGGCTGTACGAGGTAGCAAACTATCTACTACTCACATACATAGCCTGTGCCCCCCAGGGGGGACATTGGAATGTAGTTTCTATCGCAAATTACATTCCAATGTTCTTTGAGAATTAGCGCTCCCATCCCGAGCTCGTACCAGTCGGTTTGTGTATGCCGGCTGGCGGATTCTAACGCACAAATGGATTATTAGTGTATTTGCCATATGGCACATACACTATTGGCGTCGGTCGGATGGCGGGACCTAGGGGCCGGACCAAAATTTCTCGACGTTTCATACCCCCCTGAACAGTGCCACCATTTTTGAAAATGTTTATGTATATATATATATATATTTATGTGTGTGTGTGTGTACACGATAACTCTCGACAGACTTAATCGATTTAAACGAAATTTGGTACACACATTGGAACCCATCACCGCACGAAGCCTATCGGACCATTTTCAGGGTTGTATTTAAGGGTTCCGAAAAGTTTTTGGGCACAAAAATACCGAAAAAATTGTCAGAATCGTTTCAAAATTGAAATTTAACTCTTTAGTAAAGATTAAAATGTGCTGCTAAAATTTTAATAAAATCGGCCCGACAGAACCGGACTTACAAATTTTATGAAAACACTAGTTTGCGGATAGTGATTTACTGAAGGGTGTATTTAATTTCGTACAGAGGTTGCATTGATAATAATTAATAATAATGTTGAAATTAAGAAAAAAAAAATATTATTTTAAGGGATTTATTAAGGGGTTAAATTTTTTATTTTGTCCAAAAACAAACCTAAGTTCACGCATTAAAGCCACAAGGCCTGTATTACAAATACACTATATTGTCGGCAGGGTTTGGCACTGCGACCCGAGTTTTTTCGTTATAATATTGTCAAGATATAGACGAAATTTATTAGTAATTTGCGTCACCATTTCATTATCTGCTTAAATTGCGACGTCCGTTTAGTATGACTCAATTGCAATATCATTGGAATATTGTGTCGTCCGCTTAGTATGACTCAATTGCAATTTCACTGGAATGTTATTATAAACGGACTACACTGTACAGTGCCAGGACACTCAAGGATAACCTCCAACATTACTAAAATTTCAAATAATCAAAAATAATTTTTTAGATCCAAATAGGATAAAATACCTTCTCAATTGAAAAATGAACTAGGTCTACTATGCTTGTTTTCTTCTTTTACGTAGCTGGGTTTTAGTTTACTGTTTATTATTTTTAAAATAACGGAAATAATATAATCCATAAGGCTGATAATTTTGTGTTATTAAATTTTGAAATTTTTAATTGGGTACACTCTACAGTCTGTATTATGAACGTGCAGTGCTTTTTCACAGATATAAATTAATTATTAACAGAAGTTACGACTTTAATTTCATGTGGTGTGCTTAAAAAGCATGTTACGTATATTGTAGTCATAAGGCAAAATGGCATACGTCAATTTTTTGCAATAAAATTTTGTGTGCGAAATGGGCCTAATGACTAATCATTCACTTCAATTAATGACTCAGTTTTCTATTTTTAGAGTTGCACAAGTTTACCGAGCTGGAATCAATCTCAAGAATATACAAAAAGCCTCACAATGGTAGAATCATTAGTGCAAAGTGGCCCATCGGGTACCAATTAAAAAACAGAACGAGAATAATTATTGTTCGAACGTAATCTCGCTTTTTATACATAAATCTTAAATTTAATCAATTACTAATCGGCAGTGATTTTAACTGTATGTCTGTATTACAGATAAAAAAAGACGCGGAAGCTAAGTATAAGCCTAGCGCAGGCGTAATTCGTTTAATCAAAAATCTCCCTTTATATGACGCGTGCGCATTGAGAAGATCAACGGAATTAGGATATACATTCATTCCAGGAAACGCTGTTTCTCGGCTAGATAGAATATATTACCACTCCATATTACCATATTTCCACTCTCGGGCACTGTGGAGAAATCGGTAACTCACCTAGCCGGAAACTGGGGGTTTCGGGTTCAAGTCCCGACAGTGGTCATTTGATGTTTTCTTAGATATAGCTCAAAAATCATGGCTGCCTAGCTGTCTGAGATATTTATTATTTTCACCTCTAATTGTTATGTGAATAATATGGTGTGGATATAAGGGGTTTTAAATCGATTGATTTTATCATATACCAATTTATATTACCTATGTTTATTTTTTTATTTTATTATTTTTGAAGAGATATGATACACAAAATAAGGCTAATAAATTACAAAAGATAAAGATAAAAAATAATTACCATGCTTACATTACATTTACATTACAAAACTATACTGTTTCCTGCCCAACTTGGCAACGCCAGTGCTAGGGCAGGACCCAACGTATTGTAGCTGTTGTGCAGACTAGGATCTTTAGTTTTACTTTGTAGTTGAGGATGAGTTAGTGTTGTGTGTATGAAGGATAAAATAATGTCCAGGTGTTCAAGCTTTCACGGCCGGCATTGTTCCAAATCTTCATGATTTCCGGGCTTGTGAGCCGCCAAGGAGGACACTTCGACCGCTGCCACCTCGCCTTTGAGAATGTCTACCGCAGTTGTAGACGAAACGTCAGGTAGAAATACCACCGCACCACGGCCTACAAGCCCGGAAACCATGAAGATTTGGATAAAATAATAGGTATTGAAAACATAATATGAAGATTGAAGATTGAAAGAAAACCTCCGTGGCACAGGATGAATAATTGCAATACCTACTGATATTTAAAATAATTTCATTTATTTACTGACGTTTCGCCACTCTTTATGCCGTCTTCAGAGTATCCAATGCTGTATATAATATTATACAGGGTGGCTGAATTTTCATTGTCCAGCTTATATCTGCTGAAATATTAAAGATACAAGAAAAAGTTAAATAAGAGACTTATGTAACTGAATCTGATCTATAAAATGGCGTAAACAATTTTTTTCCATGGCCTACTTATTTTCCGAAAAATATCTAACTTTGGTTTTTTGAGTAGGACGCTCTGTATATTTTTCCGGAATAAGATTCTAAATAAATTTCTCTTTACAACGAAGTATAAAAAGTAGGGTTTTGCCTTTAAATTACGCCTAATAAGTTTATGATACTCCTTCCCAAAATGTGCAGGAACTTAGAAATAAAATCACTGCAGCTACACCTGAAATGCTGCGAAACGCCTAGGGTTCAAAAATGTTTTTGAATTTAATGGCCGACAATTTGAACATTCATTATAAAACACACTATGTATTATTCAATTTTGTTAATTTGTAGTTAAATAAATGTTGTTATAATTATTGTGTTAATCATAGAGAAAATATTAGTAATCACAGCCGACTCTTATAATTTTCTTTTTTTTTTATTTATTAGGCGTAATTTAAAGGCAAAACCCTACTTTTTATACTTCATTGTAAAGAGAAATTTATTTAGAATTTTATTTCGGAAAAATATGCAAAGCATCCTACTTAAAAAATCAAAGTTGGATATTTTTCCGGAAAATAGGTAGGGCATGAAAAAAAATTGTTTGCACCATTTTATAAAGCAGATTCAGGTACACAAGTCTCTTATTTAACTTTTTCTTGTATCTTTAATATTTCAGCAGATATAAGCTGGACAATGAAAAATCAACCACCCTATATACAGCATTGGATAGGTACTCTGAAGACGACATAAACGTCAGTAAATAAATGCAATTATTTTAAATATCAGTAATATGTTGTCAGTATACTTTATGAGAAAAAAGGAAAAATGTTTAACATCATGATACAGATTAAAATCGTCACTATGTTTTAACAAAGGAAAATTTTATTTAAACATTTTTGGATAGTTATATTTGTCAAATTAATTTAAATTTTATTCACACAAGAATTTACTTTTTAGCAAAATACAGTTTTCAGACAATAACGTTGCCATGAATGGCTATTGTTTGGAACGTGTCTGAATATTTTGATAACTTTTTGATTCTGAATATACTTATGAAACAGATTGGGGTAAACACCCCTGGTGTGGCCTCCACCTCCCCTTATAGCCACCCCTGTCCAGTATCCAGTCAACTGAATGATTTCGTATAAATTTTTTACAATTGCATTCCTGGTCAGTAACTGTAATTTGCTAATGAACATGAATTCGATATTTTGAATTAATTATTATAATTAATTAATTAGTTATTATAATTAGTAATGGCGTCAAATCATTTCAGCACATCGAATAGCGCTAGAGTCGTCAAAAATAATATTTACATTGTTTACAAACTTAAATACTAGAAATTCTAAACTAATTTATTAAAATAAATCACATTTCGACTGCTTAGTCTAAATAAACACAAACATTTTTCTTCATTCATTCCACGAGAATAAAATTCTCTAATCCCTAGTCACTTTTCCTGCACAAATCTCCAATTACTGCAGCCGGTTAGCTTGATGATAGGTACGCGTTCGTCACTTTTCGGCGCAATTTCAATAATAAATATGGTCTCTTTTTCTGTGGCGCTTGATTTGATTCCGGCTTCGAAATGTACGTCTTTTGTCTACATTTTCTTTATTGCGCCTTTCTCGCGCAATTTTTTCATCTCGGAGTCGCTTGGCATCCATTGGACCATTGCCTTTTGTCTCTTTTTGACCATCAATTCGCGACTTCGAACAGTGATCTCGTGCAACTTTTTTTCACGTTTCTCCAAACGATGTTTCGTAAGCGGCAGCGGAAGCGACGAAGCGGATTGCTTTTTCCCTTGAACGGTTCGACAAGCTGTTTTGGGTTTTTCTTTTTTTTTCGGTTTCGCAAGGCACGACTAGTGGAATCCATGATACTCGTTTCTTCTGCAGGTTTGCCTGACGGACCAGGCGTCGTTCCTCTTCTAATCTCCGCGCATTTTTTCACCTTGTACTTGTAGACGCATCATCCTTTCCATCTCAGCGAATGCAATATTCTGTTAAATGGCGTCATGTGTCTGCTCTGATCCCTCAGGAAAAGCTTACCCGTGGTTTTCTTTGCTTGATTCTCTTGTCGTCTGTGTTCCTTGTTCAACTGCTACAATTCGTACATGTCTTAAATCCATGTTCCGTCGCAGATTTGCCTCACGGACCAGGCGTCGTTCCTCTTCTAATCTTCGCGCATTTTTTTCACCTTGTAGATGCATCATCCTTTTCATCTCAGCGAATGCAATATTCTGTTAAATGGCGTCATGTGTCTGCTCTGATCCCTCAGGAAAAGCTTTCCAGTGATTTTCTTTGCTCGATTATCTTGTCGTCTGTTTTCCTTGTTCATGAACTGTTACAGTTCGTACATGATGTCTTATTCCATGTTCCGTTGAAACTCCGATGATAAACCCAAACACAAACACAACAAACACACAAAATCTTCTTTTGTGAACGAACACAACAACCTATAATCTACTAAGCACTGTTGTACTTCGAGCGATTTGGCATCCACCGTGGTAACACGTCGCATTGGCGGAAAGAGAGAATCTAGACTTGCCATTTCACACAAATAAAAAAATTAACACTCACAAAACCACAATAACCACATACTAAACTAAATAAACTACACACTATAACCAAATAAATATCACAAAAACACTAAACACAAATCATAACAAAAAAAGAGCAAATAACAATTTCCATTGAAAACATACCAAATTTTTTTTTTTATTTTATTAACAAAATATAATTCTATTTACAGATTAAAATAAACATAAATCGACAGCGAAAAATATGTATTTCACTCAAATTTCCCTCCGTTTTCGAGGGCGCTGATCACGATAAAATTATTTTCGCGTCCGTTCGACCCCCCCCCCACCCCCAAACGGAGAGAAAATAATATAAAAAAATAAAAATCTGTTAAAATAAAGATAAAATTTCAATTCGTACTTCCCGGGCTTTTGTCATATTTATAATTATGTATAATTTCTAACTTTGAACTATGTTGCATAACTATTATGAGAGTATAAATCTGTTTGCTTTTTATAAACTGAATACTGTTCAATTTTTGTTAACTCAACGACGTGTTCGCTAACCTATTTTTTCAATAAACGAATCAAATCAAGTGTATAAATTTATTACTGTTTTTAATAAAATTAAGCAAAATCGCAGGATAGTGGACAAAATAATTTGATTTATTAAATTAAATGTACGACGTTTCGTCTATAGATTTAGACTTTTTCAAGTACAATATTAAAAATAACAATATTTATGAAAATTAATATTAATTACTAACCATAGCAATTAACATAAGATAGGGTACATAAGACAAAAACATGGTAACATGGTAACAAATTATGTTGACTATAAATTTTAACAATCAAATAATAATAATACAAAAATTAGTATAATTTCATAATATAATTGTACTGACTACTTAAATTTTGAGTGTCTGTTCTATAATTGATTGAATTGTTTTTTCTAATAAAACACATTTCACTGATATTGCGTTTCTTCCAATTTGACTCTTTATCTAATATTTGAACTTCATTGAAAAGAAATTTATGCCCAGTGTCGAAATGATGAGATGACAACGCCGTTTTATTATCACTTAATAAGTTTATGTTTCTACAGTCCATTTTGTGCTGATAAATTCTATTTTTTAATAACTGTTTAGTTTGTCCCACATAACACTTATTACATTCACAAGGTATTTTATAAATAATATTAGATTGATGTGAGATAGGCGTCTTATCTTTAAGTCTTGTGAATAACCTATCCAATTTATTTAAGTTATAAAACACCAACTTAATATTTGTGTTCGAAAATAATCTGTTGATCTTATAAGACAAGTTCTTCACAAATGGAAATCTAACATAAATCTTGGTAGACTTAGATCTTTCATCCACAGTATCCGATGTGTTATTTAGGTGATTTTGGTCCTCTATAAACCTATTAACGCATTGATGTATAAAGTTGACAGGGTAATTATTAGCTTTTAAGATATTTTCAACTTTCTTAAAATTGTCCTTATGGTAGTCTTGGTGACTTAATTTTGTTACCCTGTGTAACAAGCTTTTTATAACACTAATTTTCTGCTGCACTGGATGGTTAGATCGAAAATTCAGAAGTCTGCCTGAATGAGAAGGTTTCATATACCAATTCGTTTTTAATTCTCCCGAAGCTGAGCGTGTTACTAAGGTGTCCAAAAATGGAATTGATTTATCAACTTCTTTCTCCATAGTGAATTGAATCTTTTCATTAAACTGGTTGAACCTTTGTAATAAATCATCAATTTTATTTTCGGGAACTGCAATGAAAGTGTCATCCACGTAAACTTTTAGTATCGGAATTTTATATGGTAAGGTTTTTAGTACTTTGGAAACAACGTAATCC
>CM077516.1:23685349-23909607 GCA_039654895.1 Mongoloraphidia duomilia | reverse complement strand
GCAGGTTCCGAGTTTCGCTTAATAGTTAACCGTTGCTATGGAAAATTGTTTCAAAAATTCATTGCACTATTTTTTCTATGTAATCCAATACATATTTACATTACAAGGTTAGTAGAGTATAGGTTGCCTCATTCCGATAGATAGTAGTGGGGGGATGACGTCACTCAGAATATACCATGCTTGCTCACTTCAATAGAAAAGATCAGACCATGGACGCTGCTAATTTTTGAAAATAAAAATCACAGTAACCATGGTAGTGTGATATGTTTTTTCAATACCTAATAGAAACATGATTCTTCTGTTAGTGAAAAAAATATGATAAGTTGTCAATTTTGCGATAGCTGTTAAGCGTTATGGTGTTTTGTGGTTATTTTTAATATTTTGTGAATATAAAAGATAAAATAATTAATTTATCGATTTGTTAGTTAATTCTATTCGTTTCTTAAATTTAAAAAAATAGGTAATTAACAAGATCTGCCATTTCTTGAGCATTATTTAATTTTTTGTTCGTTTATAATATTATAGATATCAAAACCTAAATTTTGTAATAAAAATAAAAATTATCCTATTTTTTAAAATCTATTCTTCTATTTATTGTCTCCTGCCAATTTTAAGAAAAAATCTGCACGAAGCACCTAATATAAATAAGCATAATTTTCAACAATTTTTGTACTTGATTTAAACTAAATTCTAGCTGACGTCATTCCCGCGCTTTCGCTGATTGGTCAGATGGAACGAGGCAACCTGTACTCTAATAACCTTGTTTACATTAGGTCTTATGGCCATAGCCTACTACAAAATTGATCTTCTTAGTGTTATTGTCCCTATGTTTGGTAAAACCGTTTACACACAATACCTACATGAATATCGCGCCTTGTAATTCTTGAATTACTTGTATGCTCCAAAATTTTTTTTGTATATAAAATAATAAATTTCAGTTAATAAAGATTTTTTAATTTTGTTCCACAAATTAATTTTATGTCATTATTACATAAAAAAAAACTTAAAAACTTAAAATTGTTTATAAAATTTGTTGGTATATTGAGATATAATTTAAAAATAACATAAATATCTCTTTTATCCAAGTTTTCAATGGATATTGTATAAAAAAAATTTCTTTCCTGCATAAATAGTATAAATATTGTTTAAACAATAGAAATAATTCCGTCCCCGCTCCAAAAGATTTCTGATTTTAAATAATATAAAAAAACGAAATTTTCAAAAAAAAATCATTAAAATTGGAGCTGTTCTTGAGGACTTCCGAAGATTGCCTGTTTTATGTATTCATTGACGCGACTAAATGTTATATTATTAGATCAAAAAACTAAAACGAATTATTTGCATGAATACGTAATAAAATCTAATACGTTATACGAGCTCTATTTTGTTTAAAAACAGTATCAATATAATGTACTTGTACATAAATATTTTGAAAACCCTCTCCCGAAATATTTTTCTAAATCCGCCCCTATACGCATCGTTATGACAATACACTACACGGTAGGCACTTTTACACAAACTTTTTTGATGGTTTTTAATATAAATTAAATATAAAATTGTATGCAGTAATGACCAGTTTAGTTAGAAAATAAAAATAAATGGAGCTAAAAAAAATGTAAAGCAGGACAATAAAATTCAATCACTGACTGATCGTTTTGCATAGGACAAAATGACCAATACTGAACAGTTATTCCAGTGGAAAAAAAATACTTGGATAAAATAAAATTAATGGAGATTTGTTTTTCTGTGAACGCGTGGCCGGTAATTTGTCACTGCAAAAAATAGAAATAGCACTGTCGGTTACAAGCCCCCAGGAAGGAATGTGCCTCAAGGCATGTGACTGACAGTGCTGTTTCTTTTCTTCATGAACGACGATTGGAACGAAATTTACTTACCAACTTACATTTGAAATCTGAATACTTATATCTCGAAATAATCCGTCCGTTTTTTTAAATTGTACGAATTCGTGCATGAATTTCATTCGATCAAATCATTCGCAACACTTATTTAGTAGGAAAGCACTTTAGGTCATATCATTTCATAGGCATTTCTGAGCAAGTGTTGAGAAAACAACTGGTTAACTTTTGACGCACCATTATATTATATTTATTTTTTAGTCGTTATCTACTTTTAAAAAATGTAATTTTGAACAATTTCGGTTCCTGCAAAGAATTTTTGTTATCATGACAATAAGAATAAGCCGTGAGGTGGGTCGTTTGTTAGGACTAAAGTGCGACCCTTGAGGTTCACACGACGAACTTCCCAGTTTGATAAATATTTAATAATAATAATTAAATTAGATATTACACAGAAAAGTAATCATTTTAATCATTAAAAAACATAATTATTATTTATTTTTAACAATAATTAAAAAAAAAAAAAAACGGCTGAACCGATTTTTATAAAATTTATGTCGGATCAAAATGACGTTAACACGCCTCGATTGACACCTTTACGAAGTCAATATAATTTTTTATTCGCGAGATATTGTGTAAAATCTACTTTTTTGGAGGTTATTTGGTTAAGAAAAAAGAACGGCTGAACCGATTTTGAAAATATTTCTTTCAGATCATATTTACGTTAATACGCGTCGATTGGCACCCTAACGTAGTCGATATCATTTTTCATTCTCGAGATTTCGTCTTAGAAAGAAATGGACACATACATACGTACGTACGTACGTACGTACACACACACATACACACACACAGACATCTTTCTAAAAGTAGTGTAAAAATAGTATAGTGACCTTGAAACATAAAATTTTTTTTTCCTTTTTGATTTCGATTTTCGGACCCATTACAATAACTTCCAATGGG
The DNA here is from genome assembly GCA_039654895.1 of Mongoloraphidia duomilia. Lineage (NCBI taxonomy): Eukaryota > Metazoa > Arthropoda > Insecta > Raphidioptera > Raphidiidae > Mongoloraphidia > Mongoloraphidia duomilia. The sequence continues at coordinate 23,906,788 of CM077516.1, read as the reverse complement.
AAGTTAATAAACATTTATTCTCTCATTAGTTCGTAATTTTGTAATAAGAATTTTTATAATCTTCTAGGTATATTCTGTTTTTTTAAGGTTTTCATGGTGAAACCATTACTTAAAAAGAATTATAATTCAAGATTTTTCAAAGGAAATCTACATCGAAATAACGCAAATTAAACTAGTATAAATTGAACTTGACTCGCTATAAATTATCGTTGTGAGAATATTAAATACATTTTGTTGGACAACTTTCCCCATCCGTCTGTTCCCCTATTTACATTTGTATGTATTATGCACGGACGATTTTGCAAACGACCCACTAGCAATTAGATAAATTAATTACGTGTAGGAAATGTTTTAAAAGTGTTTGTTTATTTGGTGTCAAACAACTAGCAGTGGTGGCACACAACACGAACCGTTTGATCGAGGCTGCGTAAAACTGAAAGTTCGGTACATAACTATCACTTGTCCCCTTTGTATCAAATAACTGTCAACGGTGGCACACAAGACAAATCGTAATAATTTTTACTTTTAATTTAATAAATTTCAATCTCAACTGATATTCCCACCTGTTATTAAAACTTGGGGACTGGAGGTTTATTATATTTTAAATTATTATTATTATTATATTTTAAAATACATAATTACATTATGGCATTATAAAAGAATCGAAGTAAAAACGGAACAAATGGCATACCTATTACCTACCTACGCATTTTTGAAGTTTTCTACCCCCCCCCCCAAATAACAACTTATAATAAATTATCAGAGGTCCCTCCCCCAATACGGAGTTACATAACATTTTTCTCAATAAAAAAAATCATATTATGAAGGTATGAATTATTTATTGCACAAAATAAATAGGTAATTTTAGCAACTCTCTCTCTCTCTCTCTCTCCCCTTTCTCCTTCTCTCTCTCCATCTCCCTCTACCCCTCTCTCTGTGTGTGTGTGCGTGTGTATGTGGTGAAATTTTTTCTTCTTCGATATCTCAAAAACGGAACGACATAAGGTCATGCGGTTTGTTTTGTTGTAAGTGTTTGTCAGCACTTAGATCTGATCAGATTTTAAGTCAAATCAGTTCAGTGGTTCCTGAGATATTTAAAAAAATGTTCTCCGTGTCACGTATTAACAGATAAAAAAATGTATAAATGCATTCTAGATGTAAAGACATAAATAAAATCTCGAGTAAAATCTTAATATTTTTTTTTCTAAAATGTACAGATTTTGAGAAAAAAAATGTTTTCTAAAAAAAATTTCGCGGAAATATTTTTTTTTGCCCAATCAAGATATTTATGAATTTAGTTGGCCTTTAGTACAAGATCAACAATCAAATAAGATGGTCATGTTTTTTATATTAAGAATATGAAAGGGGAATTTTCAATTACGAGCGATTGACTAGCTGGGAAGTATAGAACTGACTATTCTGTCGAATTTTTTGTTGTTAAGTAAATGCTAAAATTTATTTTTTCTTTGTTACGTAGCGTAGATCAGGCTCCCTCCCCAGACATAACGAAACATAACAAAATGAATGACCCTCCTCCCCTTAAAGGAAGTTATGTAGGTAATTTATGGACGATTTATGGATGACTTCTTACCTCGCTTTCGAAAGGTACTGGGTCCGAATCCCAGTGGAGGCAGATATGACACAGGACAGTTTCGTTTTGCCTATCGCCAAGAAGCAGTAATTGCAGTATTGGCCGTTTTATTCAAGTTTTCCATGTTCTCAGAATTTCAGAGAAATATCTATATATAGTTTTTTTTATTATAAAAAACAAGATGTACAACTCAGATACTAAGAGAAAAAAACAAATACGTGCTTGGGGTACATTCCATAGTCGATTACCTTTATACAATACTTTGGCCGGTTTATTGTACATTTTAATCACGATGTTTTTTTAATCATGCGTTTCGTCACCATAACAACCCGTCATTTAAGTGTGATTAAAAAAACATCGTGATTAAAATGTACGATAAACCGGCCATTAGACATATTTATTATTGGTAGAATATATATATACACAAAATTGCGCATTTTTCAAAACCAATATAATCCGATTAGTATCAAAATTAATAGGCCTGAAGTCCTTTCCGAGACAAACATTAAAAAAGAAATCATTCAAGGAAATAGTTAGAAACGTCGACTTAACTAGAAACGACTTAACGAAAGATTGATTTAATGAACTAAAAATTATTATTATATATATATTTTATTAAAAAATCCCCCCCCAAGTTGGGCGTAAGAGAGTTTTTGTACAGTGAGTCGATAAAGCAGAAGCCTCATCCTGTTGGTGTGCTGGGATGTAATCCCGCACAACAATCCTGCTACTTTGTCAACGTGACACCTTGTCTACTACCTAAACATGCAACAACTTTCACTTAAATACCATGTCTACGTTTATTAGGAAAGACTTACTACACGCATTTTATTAAATAAACATTATGTAATATCACACAACACTCTGAATATGTATATGGTTTTTTTGTATTCAACACAAACCTTAATCTGAAATTTATTTCAACACTGTAATGTTTTTGGTTTGTTTCACGATACCAATTTGAAAATTAAATATAAATATTTTTTTTAATTTTACAACAAATAAAAAAATCGTTGCGTTGGTATTTTATCGATTTTAAGTTTTACAAAAACGTAAAAAACCTCCTTCAAAAGAAGCCACCAAAGAGAGAAAAGAAATTTTGAAATCAACGCCAAATTAATGAAAGTAGATAAATTGTTACAGGAAATGTTTTAGTAATTAAATTGGCGCCGACATCAACATTTTTATTATTTTCCTCTTTTTGGTGGCTTTTCTTGAAGGTGGTTATTTTCTTAAAGTTTTTTATTTTTTCCTTTTCAGTGACTTTGCAATACGTAGTTTGCACGTTATTAACCGGCTTCTTTGTTGATATTTGATTACTAAACTAAAAAAAAACTACTCAACCAATTTTAGTAAAATTTATGTGGGACAATCTTGAAGTTATGCCCCTATTAAATAAAATAAGAATCATCAAAATCGGTTCACAAATGCAGGATATACTTATAAGGTAAAATACATATGTTATTACTAAAAAAAACGCCTGAACCGATTTAAGAAAAAATTGTATGGGACCAATCCGACATATTCCTAAACACAACGAGCAAAATTTTTTTAACCGGTGCAGCCATCCCTCAGTAATCGGTGGACAAATACATTTAAAAAAAGTTGTAAATCGGTTGACCCTGCAGGTCATCCCTGGAACTTCCCGCTATTTTCAAGCGCTTTGAGTTCGAAGCACTTGATAATATACCCAAAAGTAGATTTTTGAGCTCGAAGAGCTCAAAAATTTGAAAATTGCTGGTAACAACACTATATTTTAATTTTTGAAAAGCTATAACTTTTGAACGCGTTGTTTGATTTTGATCTTTAAAACGGCATTCGACGCAGTTTTTTAAGCTCTAAAAATATTGTATTGGTTGAGAAATCTCGAAGTTATTTTGAAAAAACACTTTTTTCGAAATCTGTTGACTACGTAATCTCTCGAACGGATTAACCGATTTTGATCCGCCTAGCGGCATTCGACGCAGTTTTCTGAGGAGAAGAGCTGATTAGATTATGAAATCAATCGGTACAATATTCTAGAAGTTATTTTGAAAAAACATCGTTTTAACAACTTTTTTTTCGGTTTTTTAGGAATTTCTAAAAATTTATTGGACCGAATCGGTTTAAATTTTCAAGAAATCTTAATTCAGTGGAACCCTTTCGAATGCCGCAAATCGCGATTCGATCGGTCAAGCCGTTCAAAAGTTATGAGAGGTTTACGTACACACACACACATACATGCAGACATACCGAGATCATCGTAAAAATAGTCAGAATAGCTTCCTAGGATCACAAAACGTCGAGATCTGATGAAAACTCGATTTTCGAAAATCGGGGTGTAATCAACAACTTCCGTATTTTTGAAAATATTTATATGTGTGCGGGCTATAACTTTTGAAAGAGTTAATTGATTTTGACGAAATTTGGTAGGCACGTTGGAATCCATCACCGCACGAAGCCTATTTAAAATGGGCCCAATCGGACCATTTTAAGGGTGGTTTTTAGGGGTTGAAAAATGTTTTTGGGCCCAAAAATACCGAAAAAAATTTCAGAATTGTTTCAAAATTGAAATTTAACCCTGTAGTGAAGATCAAAATGTGCTGCTAAAATTTTAATAAAATCGGCCCAACAGGACCGGACTTACAAATTTTATGAAAACACTAGTTTGCGGATAGTGATTTACTTACTGAAGGGTGTATTTAATTTGGACAGAGGTTGTATTGATAATAATATTCAAATTAAGAAAAAAATATATTATTTTAAGGGATGTATTAAGGGGTTAAATTTTTTATTTTGTCCAAAATAAAACTTAAGTTCACGTATTAAAGCCACAAAGCCTGTATTAGCAAATACACATATTGTCGGCAGGGTTTTGGCACTGCGACCCGAGTTTTTTTATTTTGCAGTAATGTAAGTTTGCTTTAAAACACAAAGAATATTCTTTTTTATTTTTCTGGATTCTTTCTCTTTTGAAGAATATACGAATTACGAGTATTATGAAATGTTGGTCTCAACATAAACCTTTGTATTTTTTTTAACTTTACACTTCAAGCTTTAATAATTACCTCTTTTTTATCATGAATGTTTTTGACACTTTGATTAAAAACATTGAAATTCTAGAATGTTGGAAAAGAACAACTTTTTGATTTAAAAAAAAATGCATTCTTATTTTTTGCATTGATATATCTACTCCAGTATTTTAGAATAGTGAATATTGGATTATTCAAATAATAATAATACACCTCAGTTATTATAATATAATAATTAATTGCAGGCGTATATTCGCTTCATCATTGACTGGCGTACTCTCTCGAAAATACCTGTTGTAATTTTGGTTATTACAAATGATTCGACTATCCTGTTTCGTATACCTAGGTTATTAATTAAATTCGTAACCCTACCGTAAGAATTCGCAACATACTTATATCATAAAAACAACCGTACATAACTGTTCCACTCGTAGCGTAGAGGTTACGTCGCAGCGCTGTGTGCACAGGGACCCGGGTTCAGAAACTGATGGCATCGTAGAATTTTTGGCTTTTTTTTCTCTAAATTCTACATGATATTTATTTATATATTTTTACTTCCCACCTCTACTATGGTAGGGAAGTAATGGATTTAGTCCGAAAAAAATATTTCGAGATTTTAACAAATTTTCACGTTTTGAGACCCTAGCAATCGTTTAAAATCATTTTCTGACTGATGTCTGTGTGTGTGTGTGTGTGTGTGTGTGGTGTATGTGTGTGTGTAGTGTGTGTGTGTGAGTGTGTGTGTGGCGTATGTGTGTGTGTGTGTGTGTGCGTATGTGTGTATATGTGTGTGTGTGTATTTGGTCAATTTTTCGCCTTCGATATCCTAAAAACGGAACAACATACGGCCATGCCGATTGTCCTATTGTGTTTATCAGCCTTTAACTTAGATCTGATTAGATTTTGAGTCAAATCGGTTCAGTGGATCCTGAGATATTAAAAAAAAACGTTCTCAATGTCACGTATTAACATAGGTAAAAAAAATATAAATGAATTCTAGATGTTATAATATGAAAAAAATGTAAATATTTTTTTTCTCTAAAATGTATAGTTTTCGAGAAAAAAAATATTTTACTAAAAAAAATAAAAATTATACGTAAATCAAGGTAACCATGATTTTTGCTATATTAAGCTAGCCCATCAGTAGATCACCAAACAAAAAAGAGGGCCATGCTTTTTTCAAAGAATAAAAAAAGAGTGTTAAATTGTAAATTGTGTTTTAAAGACCGCCATTGGGTCTTAGCACCAATTCATATTTTCAATTCATTATTATTTTTTTATTTTTTTAATAATAAATTGAAAATTCAATTGACACTTTTACCAGCTCTCGGGCTAGAACCCATGTAAACAACAGCACCGCTACACAAGAGTGTTTATTTTTTGCAAATATTTACTAGGTGGGAAGTATAGGACTGGTCATCAGTCGAATTTTTTTATTTTTGTTGTATTCTTTCTTTGACAACAATTATAATTTTTTTGAAATTATTTAAGGTATCCATATAAAAAGAAATCCAATTGATTCATATTGAGCGACTTTAACACTCTGCATCTCGAAAACGGTGCATTGCGGACTCATGTTGATAAGATCTTTTTGTGTTAAAATCAATGAAAGATTCATTCCTTAAATTGGGTCTACAGACTTCATAGTCTGTATATTGGAAGACGTTGAAATAACAATCATTTAAATATGTTGCTAGTACCGTCGCCTGAAAAAAATAAAACTGATGATTTAAAGGAATAAAGACGAGTTACCTATACGATATGTTATCAGTTTAAAGTAAACTGATCGATGATCAACAAAAAAACAAAGTAATCCTAAAATATTATTGCTGTCTGATATAATGTTGGATTTTCACTGTAAAAATCCAATTTTATAATATGTAATTAGTGATTATTTATTACGTGGTACATCAATGGGACCGTTTTCGGAGGGGAATTACAGTCAACGATACGAAATGGTGAGTGGTATTTGTGGTGGCAGCGTATTCTACAGGCTAGGAGGCTATGAAGTTTTAATCGCCAATTTATTGTTGTTGACTGTGCGAGGGAAGCAAATTAGGCCGAATGTCAAATAGCATGTTCTATTCGATTACAAAATAAAGGTTCAAATATAAAGATCAGTAAACATATATGAGAAGGTTTATTATCAAAAGAATATTTAAAAAAAACATATTTCAAGAAGTTGTATATTTTCCAGTTCCCCGCGAGGAAGATAATAAATGTTCTTCGATTCCAAATCCGCAAATGAAGAATAATACCTAGATACTAATTTGGGCCAGAATTCATTTTTCGCTATTTCTCAATATTTTCTCTTCTTGAGGTTCCTCCAGTACAGAAAACGTATTTTGGTCTCTCTCGGCACGATTCCAGAATCAAACAGCTAATCGAATCGAAATTAAATTTTGGTGGAAAATCAGTGCATGATGTGTAGAACCCAAATATGCTATTATTTTCTTTTTCATTATATATAGGTATACTTTTCATAACGATTTATTATTCTACTCATTTTTAAAAGAAAGTTTTATAAAAAAGTTATTTTTCGAAATCTTAATGTAATTTCGTAAATATTTTGAAAATAAAAAGTCAACTTTCATTTTGTTCGAAACGTCAAATGAATGAAAAATTAAAAAAAAAACACGATCAAAAGAAGAATATATTTAAAAATGAATATCTATTAAAAAAAAATAAACTAAAAATTAATTTTTCAACGTAAGTCGGGGGATTTAGACTGTACGCTAAGAAATTACTGCTTGATTTTAAATGTTTGTTTAATTAGCAATCTAGAATATGCCACCATCAGAATACTTATTTGCATATTTTACCTGTTAGGTATAAGTAGTTAAAATCATATTCGGTTGTCACAACTGTCTCCACATTTTCAAGTTCACTTCAATCGGACACTTTTCAATGAAGTTCATTATGGCGGATTCAAGATGTTGGTCAAATACCCATAGGTATCTAATATATCCTATAACCATCTCGGTAAAATCTACATTCATTTAAAAAAACCAAATTGAAATCAAATGATGCATTAGAGTTAGAGGAGAATGTACAAACATGCAAACATATTAATAAAAACTTTGTGTACAAAAGGCAATTCAGTACGAATAAATATCGTGCCTGTCTGTGAGAACTACTGTTGGTTTCATGTACCTATGTATTTTATTTTTGTCTATGTATATTTTATTAAATCTATGTATTAATTGGTCAGAAAGCCAGACCAGTTTGTAAAGACTGATTTCTGACCATTTGCGCTAAGCAATAATTAAAAAAACAAAAAAAAAAACGAAAGTACGGATCAAAAACATAATACCGCTCGTTTTACTCGTGGAAGAAAATGAGTTAGCTGGCAGGCGTACCTCCTTTTGGTAATTTTTACATGTCAAAGTCATCAATGACTGTGGAATTGAAAAACAAATATCATGCAATAAACATTTATTATTTTATGTCAAATGCCAGTACCTATTGGAAATTTCAATACTGGCATATTTTGACATAAAATTTTTAATAAGTATTTATTACACGAAAAAAAAATTTAACCTGTTGGGCGACAGGGCCATTGCTCGATTAGAATGGTCTTGTCGCCCAATTGGCTGGAACTTTTATTTTTATTAGACGTTTTAAGGTAGACTTCCCTAAGGATTTGCCCTAACACAAACTAATGCTAAGTGTCCACTTGAGACAAAACAGCCTCGAGAGTAGTTTCGAGACTAGACTCACAAATGGATCAGGGCCTGAGACCAGTCTCGGAGACAAGCAGGTGCAGGTATCAGAGACTGCCTGTGTCACAAGTGGACATGCTCATTCCCGCTCTCGTGACCTAGTCTCAAGTCTTCCGTCAATGTTGGAAGACCTGAGACTTTTCCAAGTGACTGAAGTTAATATTTATTCGCAATAAATATTATAATTTCTCAAAATGTTTTTTTTATTTTATTGAATTATAATACACTGAGGATAAAATTGAAACTCATTGAAAAAGCAGATTGAATTTTTAGGTGCGTGAAGTTAGCCAGGAAAAAATCCGAGCTGGGAGGGAAACGGCTCAATCAATTATCCATCGTTAGACCACATTTTCCCCCCAATTGATTTCATTTCTCTCCCATTGATTTCGTTTTACCCCCTCTAATTTTTTTTAAACAAAAAATTTTTTTCCGGGCTAACTTCGCGCACCCAAAAATTCAATCTGCTTTTCCAATGAGTTTCAACTTTATCCTCAATGTATCATAATTTAATAAAATACAAAAAAAACATATTATTTTATTAGGTATCGCGTACCCATTTGATCGTTTTGAAAAAAAATATTTGTGGTAAAAAGCTATCTCAAGATTCTACAAAAAAATTTTCGTAGCTGTGTCAAAACTTTAAAAGGGTTAAAAAAATCTAGAAATATTCATGCATTTTTTTCATGTTTCCGTGATCAGATTCTATAGTTATTTTTTACAAATACCTTCCAATATTATCTATAACTAGTATAAATGTCATTCCAATCGGTTCAGCCATTCAAAAGATAAAAAAAAATTCGAAAAAAAAATAAAAAGATAAAAATAAAAATTTGCGATTGACTGCGAGTTGACTCTCAAGTCGACACAAAATTTTCCTGGTCACGATATTGGAGTCTCTGTCGAGTTCAAACAACTGTCTCGAGAGCGAAAGTGATCTCAAATGGACAACACCCTGAGACTAATCTCGAGATTTTCTCTCAAGTGAACACTTAGCTTAAGTATGTGTTTTAAAGACCACCAACAGCTAAGGTTATTTGGGCCTAGCACCAATTCATATTTTCAATTCATTATTTTTTTTTAATAATAAATTGAAAATCCAATTGACATTTTTACCAGTTCTCGGGCTAGAACCCGCGAACTGGGGACTTGTAATAGAAGAACCATAGCAACGCCATGTAAATAACAGCATTGTTATACACGCTCGGCCATTCTCAAGCCCCACAAACTAAGTTCCAACAATTCTGACATGGGCGGATATTCAAAATTCGACCGAATATTCGGGATTTGGCAATTTTCATGTCTATTGTCAATTGTTACATGTCTATTGTCTAATATTTAGCCACACAAAGTTCTCCTACTACTTCAAGCTGTCAAGATTATGTAGACGTGCTCTGAAAAACGCGAGTTCCCATTGTTGGAATGTATATAAAAATTAAGCTTACATATTTGTTTTCATATTTACGAACAAAATTAATTAAGTTTACTTCAACGAAAATCACCGATAAAACTAATAGTCCTCTGTATTCAAGAAACCAAAATTGTACGTTACCAAATTTAAACAACTTCTTTGATCTTAAAATTGATTTCAGTCACTAATCAGAGGTGATTATTTGTGAATTAATAGTTAAATAATCTACAAAGATCACACTAGTTGGTGAACTTTTACTTTTGTTCTGGACTGTACGGAACCCGTAACTTGTTAACAGTAACTGAATACCGTTGAACTTGACACGGTGGTGAAAAGCTTTGACGAGCACACAGAACTAAACGCGAAACTAAATATCCATTACCCGCTCGCTGAAAAAAGCTTTCCCTTTCATGTGTCAGTTTCAGTGCACCTGTATGAAAATGATACCGTTTTTATGCCATACCACACACACACACACACATATGCACACACACACACACACACACACACACACACACACACATATGCTTTCTATAGATATTTGTACAGTTCACAAAAAAATACCGGAACGCTTTTCAAAATTTGGTAGATATATGTTAACAAAATTACACGAGGTGTGAGAACGTGGAATGTGCAAAAATCTAACTTACTTGTTAAAAGGACTGTTCTGTTCTTTATGTTTTAACATTCAAATAATATGTAATACTCGTATAAAAATATCTATTTATTGGCAATGAACAAAACAATAATAATATACCAGTAGTTTCTCCGAACGGTTCTGTGCTCAGTCCCTCATGTGTTTTTGTCATATATAATATACATAATGTTTTTGTTTTATGTTATTCACATATGTATTTTAGGGCCAGCCTACACATGCTACTTTTTATACGTTAAGTCGCTTGTAGATCATGCAGAACACACTTTCCGCTGAAATAACACAATTGATGTGTCACGAACGCGCTATTGTCGAACACACTTCGAATGGAAAGCAAACTCATCGATAGCTGGATCGAGCGCAGGCTGTTGCCAAATCGCGCGATCGATAGAGAAATTTCGAGTTGCTGAGTAATCGTCAAATCGCGATGCAGTTGCTAAATCGTGCGTTTTCGATACAAAAGTAACATGTGTGCGCTGGCCCTTTGTGTTCTTTTTCTAAAGCAGGGGCCTATTTAGAAATAAAAAAATATGGCTATTCGATAGTATAACATAATATATTTATTGTGTATTGCCTTATAGACTCATAGAATAAGTACATACATTGTCAACATAGTAATTCACAAAAAACGTTTAAAATTCTGATACAGCATAGAACAAATTGTCTATTAGGCAAATTTTTACAAATTGTATTACGTTACTTGAAATTATTACACAATGAGTTCAGTTAATTGAATTTAATTCAACTGTTAAAAGAAAATATACCATGTTGGGTTTATCGTACAATTTTAACAGGGTGTTTTTTTAATCACGCTGTTAAATTTTGATAGCTAGGTGTTCATTGGTTGCTGCGTTTTCATTTTGGCAAATTGTTGATCGTTATCATTGCAACCGTCGTTTAATAGCGTGTTTAAAAAATAAATTGTACGATAAAGAAAGATCAGTCTTATGAATTTTTTTGAAAAAAATTTCAAGAAGCGTTTGAACAGTAAGCCCTTGATAAGAATTTGTAGTCACTTAATATATAAAAGTCCGAATTTTGCACGCGAATGGAAATTTATATGGGGATCAATTATTATTCCTAGTATACGAAAGTTGAGAACCGCCTGTACTTGAATTTCTGAACTACAAAACAGCGTTCAATTCTTATTTCTTTGAAATGTTGGTAAAATACCAATCTCGACAGTATTGACGTGAATGTAGTTTGAAACTGAAAAAAAAACATTTTTCATTTCTCAGTGTTAAGTAGAAGGCCTTGTTATTGTAAACTTAACAAATACATTTTTTGCTAAACTTTTTCCTGGCGTTGATTAAATAATTGCCAAAAGTTACCAGACCGTCGGCATATTTACAATCCCTCATATATATGTTTCCGCGACTGCACGCGGAAACCAGTTAGGAATTGTAACTGCTACCGAAACAAATTGATGAATGTTTAACTCCTTTTCTTTAGAAAAACTAAAGTTCTCTAAAACGAGTAAATGTGTACTTTTTATTAACGTAACTACCAAACTGTAATCAGAACAGAAATTATCGAAAAACGCTAAATCAAATTACGCCCAACATATAATTTCACAAAATCATGAATATCACGATTTTGAAACAAATTTTATTCCATTACAGATTTGCAGTAAAGATAAACACATGGACACCCTGGAAGAATATGAAATATATTATAAAGCCACAAAATTCGACAATATCAACATTCTTAATGACAAACTAACACTAAAATCGAATATAATTTACGACACAATAATTAACAACACACAAACACCCATTATTCAGTAATCGTCTACACACATACACACACACACTCACATTTCCATTTCATTTAACTATTACTATATAAATCATAAAATCTCGAAATTTAAATCAGTACTTCATAAACCACGACATAATAGATACACAGTGCTTAGCTTAGCATCATAATATTATATAGTGTTACGAATACTCAATGTGTGTTTTAAAAAAAATAATTAAACACACCTGAAGATGGCAACTCGTTGCTGAAACGCGTAGTGTAAATTCACAAGAAGTCACAAGAAGTCACAAGACGGACATAATACAAGGTATTTCTAATACTTCATAATATAGAAATATTTACTTCTTCAACGATGTATACACTATACAGGGCCCGTGTATAAAGTTAATTAATTTTCTCAACACAAATTTACTATTCCCTCGTTTAGGAGGTTTTGGATTTAGATAGATTATAGACGCTCAGCAGCTGAATTCATTAGCGTCTATCATTTAGGATTTGTTAGGTTTCGATGAGTCACAAAATTTGCGATTTCCTGACTCTTTGAGACAAAAGTTTGAAATTTTTACAGAGCCTTGATGAAACCTAGCTCAAAAACATATGCAATTTAAATGTTACTTGCTTAATGGGAAGCGAAGCTATGAGGGTGGTTAATACGTAGGTCTTAAGTTGGTTCGTGTAAATAGTGCACACGGTGTGCACCAGCATTGCGGCGAGAATTTAGCTTGGCGTACTGTCGAGCACACAAATATCAAAACTTTAAAAATAAAAATACGATAAATATTATTAAATAAATTAATAAAATATATGTATGCCTTGTTAATTATATTAATTCAACAGCTTGATTCCATTGCAATAACACAATTAGATAAGTTGTGACAGTGGATAAAACTGACAACACTAAACCCAAATGAATTCTGAAAAATCCACAAGCTGAAATATTGACGTCTCTGTGAATAACTTGATCCGAAAACAGCTTCAAGTATTCTCTGGTCATTTTGTCGGAACGCGCTGGTAATTCATATAACAGTTTATCAGCTATTATTGAAGTTAGATTCGCTTCAGTAACCAGAGAATTACAGCTCACGGATAAGAAAAAAAGTTTCATCTAGAAAAAAGAAATTCTTAAACTTAATATTTTATATATTTTGTATATTAACTAACGTTAGGGAAACACAAGCGACTGACTATGTTAATTTGTTTAGTTTCACGCTCTGTTTCTAGTTTTTTGAGCAACACTGCAGAACAACCGAAATAACGTTTTTTTTTACAAAAATCAAATAAATTTTGGAGAATCAGCTGTTCAAAATTTTTTGAACATGACTCCCTGGCATCACTTTTGGAAACGGATTCACCAAATCATCCAAAAGTAGTATTTTTAATATTTAAAATTTCAAGACAACATAGTTTCCACGATGGTGGAAAGACATGTATATATGGTGGAAGTACGGGTCTATATTAATAATTGTCAGCAGAATCTAGTTCTCAGCATTTTTTCGGGTATTAACCGAATTCGCATATATACAGGGTGTTACAAAATTACTGGGACACAGAGCTACCACGTGTAGTAGAGCTCAAAATAAGTCGATTGGACCCAATTTATTTATATACCAAAATGTACCGTTTGTCCGTGAGAAGAGTTCAAAGTTTACATAAAATTTTGTATTACAATTTTATTAAACTTGCACTAGGAATATCTGTTAGCATTATTTAAGAAAACATTTTTTTCCTTCGGAACTATGCGGAATACGAAATTTTTACAAGAGTAACAAAATGAAGATAATTAATCAGTCTTCTCGCTAAAAAAAATTGAGAACCGTATTACCACCCCTAAGAAAGTTCTGAAAAAAATGTCAGGGGGTGAGGGTGGTTTTAACCCTTCTACAATTTCTTTTGAGTTTTTTTGATTACCGAAAGGAGAGTAATCCTCTAAAATACACTTTTGTCAAGTTTCATTCAATTTGTTTCACTCATTTCTGAACAGCGTACAAAAATGTGTTTTTTTATGTAAACTTTGAACTCTTCTCATGGGCAAACGGTACATTTTGGTATATAAATAAATTGGGTCCAATCGACTTATTTTGACCTCTACTACACGTGGTAGCTCTGTGTCCCAGCAATTTTGGGACACCCTGTATATTAATACTTACTAGCAAAAATAGTGACCATGAAATTCCTATTATTGGCAATGAGATCAGCTCATTCATTTCTCCTGAGCGAAACTTCGCATACGTAATCAGTGGCCAATACATGTTTACCAAGATATTACTTATAACGTTTGTAGTGACAACTAACAAGTCAAGGCCGAATGTCGAGCTCACCAATTGGATAATGTCACAGAGCTGATTATGTGTCTTCATCAATACTGCAAGTATAAAATAGTGTATTATGCAATAATGTGATTACACGTGAAATTGCGCAGTCATATGCCGCATAGACACGAGTTCGAGTGTGGTGATTGTCGCACGAACACGGTGAGTGCGACAACACCACGAGTTCTCGTGAAATTGCAGCGTAAAACTGTGACTCTTGCTCAACTTAACGCGTATTCAAAATGCGTCACTTTCTAAACATGTCAAACACCGTATTTTATTTAAACCCCGATTAAAAGTACACGTTGAGAGAAATAAAACACTGCAAGTGGTGTTTAGATGTGAAGAAATGTTTTATTTATTATATTCTATGTCGTTTTTAGTTAAACAAAGTCGAAAGAGTAAAAAAAATCACTTCTAGCCATTTTTTTACTAGTAGAAAAAAAGTTTAAACAGTAATAAAAGTAATAGGTGTTCCAGAATCGGCTATTTTACGCACGCCACATAGGGCTCGAAAAGTATACTTTTTTAGAATTTCACCAATCCGGCGCCTGCTGTTTAGGGACACCGTCAGATCACCAGAACAGCCGGATTTCTGGAAAGATTCAAGAAAATTACAACGGATTGCCAAAGCTAGAAAATCGTAAACTCCGAATAATAGAGTAGCTAAAGAATTTAGGCCGCTGGAGAAAAACGCTAGATTATTAACAGTGCTGGACTACTATCGGCCGGATTAGTATACCTGCGGGAAAGCGAGAAAGATATTTTGACTTATCTAAAAGACACTTGGGAGAAGAAAATCACAATTTAAAAATACATAAAGTACTTGGCTAAAATTTGTTGTCGTAACGTTACAGCTTGCAATATTAGAAAATATCTAATATCTCTTGCTATTATGATGTTAAAATACATGTTTATTTCAAATAATAACTTTTAACGTCTGCTGTGACGTACACGTAGGTACTCTGACTCGAGCAGTCCAGCCAATAGCGGGTTTACGAGGTCATCACGAAACGTAAACCAATCAAACCAACGACGCAAATCAGGCGTTCATTGTTCGTTAGGTAATCTAACGAACAATGAACGCCTGATTTGCGTTGAAAGCGTGTTTTAATTGTGTTTTTAAAGACCACCAGCAGCTAAGGTTATTTGGGCCTAGTACCAATTCATATTTTCAACTCATTATTTTTTTTTTTAATAATAATTTAAAAATCCAATTGACACTTATACCAGCTCTTGGGCTAGAACCCGAGAACTGGGGACTTGTAATAGAGGAACAATAGCAACGCCATGTAAACAACAGTATTGCTTCACTCTCGGCCATTCTCAAGCCCAAAAGCGTGTTTTAAGTGCGCTGTTACTGTTGACGGCTTTAACATACTTTTCCTTACGAAATGTTACAATTACCACAAAACACCAAACCATAACAAACACTCTCGACGTACGTTTCGCCAACCAAGTTGGCATCATCAGGAGATGATTGTTTTAATCATCTCCTGATGATGCCAACTTGGTTGGCGAAACGTACGTCGAGAGTGTTTGTTATGGTTTGGTGTTTTGTGATAATTGTAACATTTCGTATCTTTACACCAAAGGTTCCAATATTTTTTATTGATACTTTTCCTTACAAAATAAGAGTTCGGCAAGCATACAACACTTAGGTACAATATTTTAGGTTGGGTATGTATGAGCTCTCTGATCGAAAGTACTTACCGAAAATAGAATAACATTCCAAATTTTGAATTTTATGGCTTACGGTAACAAGCATTTTATTTTCCATTTCAGGATAAAGAAATTTATTGTCAAGTATTTTATTTAAAAATTTGTACCGTTGTTCGATTTCATACAAAATGTGTATGAATTGAAAAATAGTTAGTATCGAGAAATACTGAAGTGACCAATGAATAATATTAGATTTCAACATATCATTATTCCTTTGCAGAATATAAACGAAATAACTTGCTGCTCCACCAAGTACAGAAAGATATACCGTGATTACAAATAATTGAATTAAAACATTTAATTTTCTTGTCTTGAAGAATTCATTTTTGTTAAATTTTAATACACTGTCGACTAAGTCAATATTTTGGCTAGCTTTAACCATTTTTGGGCTATTAAAAACCGTGAGCACAATTTCAAAAATTAAAACAAAACCTGAAAATAATTTGAAGATTTTTTGAAAAATTGCACTGTTTTCTTCAAAACTTGTCATAACAGTGACAAGGAAAATACATAATATCAAAATTATTTTATAAACTGTTTGTTTTGTAGAGATTTTTTTCACGTTGGTATTATTTAAATTGTAAAATGATAGTCCCATTACGTTGAACAGTGTTTGAAAATAACCAGAAAATATAAAAAAACTCATTACGAATAATTCAAATAACTGTATTATTGTTTTTATTTATAAAATCATACTTGAATGCTCGACTATTAAATAAATACGTATCTTATAAATTACTCGCTCTTTATTATTTACGCTTTATTTTTACAAATTATGTTATATTTTACACTAGCGTTACTGGTGGCTTCGTTCGCGTAAACTTCAGTTTTTAGGCTGCTGCTTAGCCCCCTTTAGTAGAATAACGACGATATAATATAGCCTATGCCCTATCATTACCCCTGTTGTATAACAAACACTGTAGTAAAAGTCCGATCAAAATCCGTTCAGTAGTTTTTTAGTTAACAAACTGACATAAAAATTATGCAAATAGATAGTTTTGTCCAGGTATATCCAATAAACTGTACAATAACTATATTTTTGTACTGATTATCAAAAATCTAGATTTATATAACTTGGATTAAATTTTATGGACATCGAAATATTAACTTTGCTGTCAACTAGGTGACTTTTTCTATAAAACTGACATTATTACATTATAACCCAAGCAATTATATAGATATAGAAAATGTATTACAATTTATGACAGCTGTAGTTTATTTTAAAAATATTAATATGTCATGGTAGTACTTACAGCAATTATCTAAATGAGGACTGTACTTTCCTATATGGCGTATGTTATAAAGTGTTTTTTTCTTGACTTTGATAAATTCTGTTACCAGAAAGTAGGTCTTATTCTATCAACGGTAATCATTACAAATAAATAAAATTGAAATATTGGTCTATAATTATTGTTTTTAACGAAATTCGATTTAGAGCTCGGCTGCAAAACTAGTGACAAGACTTTTTTACTTTTGAATATACCATTATAAAGTCCGTACATTAATAATTACAAATGTTATTATTTAAAAAAATGTCAAAAATTTAAAAAAAATGATATAATAGTATATTGTGTGATAGTCCAGTAATTTTAGATTTCCACTGCAGAAAAATTCCCAGTTAGCTAATTTTTTTTTATTTACCTTCGTTATGGTGTTTTAAAAAACGTGTAAAAAGTCCCCATCGATATCATGCCGGCGTTGCCAGATATTCGAAGTTCAAGTTCACGATAGACAGTTTTTTGCAAATTTGTCGGTTCCGTTTCATTTTTTGTAAAAAATGGTTATTATCAATCTTGTAGAGGACAAAATTCTCTACAACTTTCGTATAAATATTTTTTGTCTACGATTCATAGTTTTACTTATTTAAGTACCCTTGGCTTCCTCCCCCTCAATTTTTCATAACGGTATTACGCTGCTTCCCGAGGGCCTAACATAATGATTTGTACCTTTATTTTAAGTTGAACTTAAAACTAACGATTAATTATAATTTTATAGAAATTAATGCAGTAGTTCTCTATTTATAAGCAACCAAACATACAAATCGATAGCAGTGAAAAAGACAGACAGACAGACAATTTTTTTTGAAAATACGATATTTATACTTGACATCAATTATAAAGGCCATTCGTAAAGTGGTTTTGTAAAAAAAATTTACAAGGATTGAGATAATGCGATTTAAGTATGAGTATTGAGTATGCATTCGCGTACTTTATAACGCACTCTACTAAGAATAGCCCGGAGTAACCATACTTTTAATTTTTTTTTCAAAATTCCTTTACGAATAGTCATTATATTTGTTATAAAGACTATTCGTAAAGGAATTTTGTAAAAAAAATTAAAAATATGGCTACTATTACTAGAGTGAGTTATACGGTATGCAAATGCATACTCGTACTTAATCCGCACTCTTTCGACCCTTGTAAATTTTTTCTACAAAATTACTTTACGAATGGTCTTTATAATTGATGTCAAGTATAAATATGGTATTTTCGAAAAAAAATTGTCTGTCTGTCTGTCTGTCTGATTGAGAGCTGTCGATTTGTATGTTTGGTTGCTTATAGCTAGAGAACTACTGAATTAATTTCGATAAAAATTATAGTTAATCGTTAGCTTAAAGTTCAACTTAAAATAAAACTACAAATCATTTTATTAGGCCCTCGTGAAGCAACATAATCCCGTTATGTAAAATCGAGGGGGAGGAAGCCGCGGGTACTTAAATAAGAAAAACTATAAATCGTAGACAAAAAATGTTTATACAAAAGTTGTAGATAATTTTGTCCTCTACAAGATTGATGATCACCATTTTTTGCAGAAAATAGAACGGAACCGAGAAATTTGCAAAAAACCGTCTATCGTGAACTTGAACCTCGAATATCCGGCAACGCCGGCACGATATCGATGGGGACTTTTTACACGCTTTTTAAAACACCATAACGAAGGTATATAAAAAAAAATCAGCTAACTGGGAATTATTCTACAGATGGGTCGTTCTAATGTCTAAAATTACTGGAGTATGACTAGTGTGCTAAATGCATCTTTATGCGTCAGGCGCGATGTTTTCAGCACGAGTAGTAGGAGAGCGCTCACGAGTCTTGGCGAGTGAGCATCGCGAGCCGAATACGAGTGCTGAAAGCATCGCGCCTGACGCATACATATTTAGCACACGTGTTGCACACTATACTTTATATAACACATGCATGGTTTTAGATTTTAATTGAATAATTTAATGTCACTGACAGAAGTACATCTCATAATAAAAACATTGGGCTCGATACAATATTTATTCACTTTGTTACCATAGGAACCATATTTCATTTATAACAATGAAAATTATTCATTATGTTCATTAAAAAAATATATAAATATAGACGTCGAATTAATACCCTCCATTTTTTATGTCGGTTATTCAAATAACAGCCAGTTGTCGATATATTGAATAACATTCCAATTTGTAATCCGACTAACGCAAACAATATTGATTTTAATTCTATGAACAAAGTGTAATATTATGTTCCCTTAAAATATTACCAACAACACAAATTGTTGCTTTTTATGTTAGCATTAGGTACTGTTAGGAATACCTATCGAATGACGTAACGTCACAGTGCAATACTAGAAAAATTCGTTTTTAAATCTATGTCACCGTCGTGACTCAAACCCAAATCTTCCACTATCGCGACGGCTGAGTTATCATTTAAGAGTGACTTCGCTGCCGGCGCCGGTACTCACATTGGCTACCGCAGGGGTTTATTGATCAAAATTGCTTATTTTGATGCTTTCTACAACCTCTATAATAGACCGAGAGCTAGTGACAATTTTTTGGTGTTATTTATTCAAGGTCTTATTTTTGTGAAGATGTTGAGGGAGGCATATTAAAGTGCCCTGTGTAAGGGATTTTGCTAGAAAGCGGTATGGGAGGTATTCAGATCGCTCCCAACATGCAACAAAAAAAATTGGTCACAATTATTATTGCTTCAAGGCTGAAATTGTTTGTATAGCTTGTCGGTGACCCAATAATACCATTATAATATTTGCAGATCGATTGGTCAGTATTAAAGGGGTGGCAGATCACCTTAAACGTGTCCTGTACCCGACGAAATTTATATTATTAGTTCAAGGTTCAAATTTTAATATGTTGTTACGGCAACTGTTTTTAGCGTATATTTCAATTTGCAGAACAAAATGTCAGTATTAACCCCCTGGCAGAACGAAATGAACACCTAGGCGAGCAAGTTTCCCTCTAAGAAAGGGGGTTAATACCGACATTTTATTCTGCAAATTGAAATATATGCTTAAAACAGTCGCCGTAACAATATATTAAAATTTGAACCTTGAACTAGTAATATAAATTTCGTCGGGTACATGACACGTTTAGGGTGATCTGTCACTCCTTTAATACTGACCAATCAATCTGCAAATATTATAATGGCATTATTGGGTCACCGACAAGCTATACAAACAATTTCAGCCTTGAAGCAACAATAATTGTGATCATTTTTTTGTTACATGTTGGGGGCGGTCTGCATCCCTCCCATACCGCTATCTAGCAAAATCCCTTACACAGGGCGCTTTAATATGTCTCCCTCAACAACTTCACAAAAATAAGGCCTAGAATAAATAACACCAAAAAATTGTCACTAGCTCTCGGTCTATAAGTATGGCGCAATGTTTATGAAATACGCTGGATATCATATTATGTTAAATGTTCGTGTGATCGAAATTGGCAAACTATTAAAATACAAATAAATGCATTTATTTGTATTTTGTTAACAATATTCTTAGGGAAATGTCCCTACAATTCTAAAACACGCTAAAAGGGGACTACTGACACGAGTATTGTGTGTTATTGTCGCGAACTTTATTACTTTAAACACAGAATGCATGAAAGATTTTTTATAAAAATCATTAAAAACGGTAAGTTTTACAGGCACACGAACACACTTTCAAATGATTATAATTCAATTTTAATGTACATTCTAGATCTTATCAATGTAATTTTTAGTTAACTGTTGTAATAACAATGGTTTACTAGTTGAAATTAGAAATATTTTCACTGTTTACAGCGTCGTCTTGTGACTTTGTCTAATAACGTCGGGATCGTATTCTGAGGCAATTTGCGTTAAAAATATATTTGTATGAATTAATAATAAATAAAATAATAAATAATAATTTATTTTACCACGAAAAAAAACACAATTACACATGTAACAAAAAAAAAGTGTGTGTGTCAGCTCCGCCGCACGACTGGAGTTTACTCGTTAAGTACATATGGTCGCCATTTTGAAATCTGACGCCATTTTATTTTTTTTTTGTGTCCTATAAAACTCTTAAATATCAATTTTCAAAAATATCGGATAATTTTTACAAAAGTACATATATGGTCGCCATTTTAAAATCTGACGCCATTTTATTTTTGTGTCCTATAAAAGTCTTAAATATCAATTTTCAAAAAGATAATTGTCTAACGCGCCTATAGAAGCATAGCTTCAAAAATTCACATAAATCAGATCAGACAGAGAATCCAAATTGTTCAGTGAAACGTCGAGAAATTTTGGTCTGATCCGACCGATGTCAATAATTACATACAAGTCATTTTAACTCAGTAGGCCATGGTTTTTAAACATAAAATTCAAACATCAGCAGTCAAAAAATTGAATGACTATATTAGAATAATATTTGAATTTTCATATAAATGTGTATAAAAAAACTATTTTGACACAATATTATACATAAAATCTATCTAGAATTTTCTCCTCTTTCGTTCTGACTTGAATTGAGCGCATTATAAGAAAACGTTACGGTTTTTAGTTCCCGTTACGCTTTTTAGTTTCCGCTTGTGTAAATTTACTCCTCATAAAATTTCCATACCG
This sequence comes from Mongoloraphidia duomilia, assembly GCA_039654895.1. Taxonomy (NCBI): domain Eukaryota; kingdom Metazoa; phylum Arthropoda; class Insecta; order Raphidioptera; family Raphidiidae; genus Mongoloraphidia; species Mongoloraphidia duomilia. Next base: position 23,884,739 of record CM077516.1, on the reverse strand, counting down.
AGCGCCTTATATGAAAATCGATTCTTAATGAGTACCTAGTAAACTCAAAAAAAATACATTTGCCCTATATAGAGATGGAACACATCATGTTGATATATTATATTTTTGGTTTCGACAAGAAATTATGAAATCGAAACTACACTTTTCTCACTCTTTTTCTCGTAGAAAATCAAAACTCTATTATAAATTGAAAATTTTTTTTTTATTTTTATAGAGCCACTTATATCTGAAATAATCACTGAGCATTTAACACACATAGACAGACTGCACAGTAAAGATATCTTGTAGTCTGTCATCACATTTTTTACACAAACTGTTGCTGTATAGATTTATTTTAATATGACATTTTTTAACTCAAAATCAAGCCAGGTAGTTATGACATAAAAATCGTGAGACACTGGGTATAACCTGACGTGCTTCTTCATCGACATACACTCTTGGGCGTGCCCTAGCGGTATATCGTAATAGTTGATTTTTGGCTTCACGCGAGAGTAAAAAAGATAGAGCATGGTTTTGTTTCATCGACATATACCATATAGGCATATACTATATTTAGAGAAATAGGAATTGACCAAACAGTCAATCTATCTTTATTTTTGAGAGGACATATTTTACACCGCTAGGCCACGCGTCCAGTAGTATATGTCGATGTGCTACTCTCAGAATATAATTTATAGGTAGAATTTAAAATGATTAACAAAGGACAGAAACTACCAGCGTAGGTACTCAAATTATATTTGAGTACTTATTTTAACATTCAAAACTTCGACATTTGAATCATGTATAATACAGAATTCTTCAAAAGTGATTAGTATCATTGGCAACCGTAAAAAATAATTTTGTTCAACACCCGCAAGAAATATGTAATTTCGTGGCTCTACTGAGAGTGGGCGAAATAATGAATTCTCTGACTGTAGACGTAGAGAGTGGGCGAAATAGCCATTTCGCCCACGCTCATTACGGGGAACGTTTACGCAAGTGTTGATAGTTTCGTCAATCAATCAGGTCACCCATTATTTCGCCCGCGCTCAGCAGAGCCACGAAATGACATATTTCTTGCGGTAGTTGAACAAAATATTGTGTGCGACAATTGGTCGAAAGAGGAGATTCCACTCGTGTGTTTTACCGCACTCGCTACGCTCATGCGGTAAAATCCACACTCGAGGAATCTCCTCTTTCTCCCACTAGTCGCACAATATACTATTATTGACTTTAGAGTTTAAAGAGTGGGAAATAATTAATAATTCGTGAGGAATTTAATAAAGTGTATTATCTAGCAAACATTATTTTTATCTAACTTGTAACGTAGTGTGGTTTCCTGAGGAAAATGGTGGTGACACAGAGTTTTCAAATTAGTTTTCAGGAAAGCACACTGCCACAAAAACCAGTGAAAAAAACTGGCTAGATCTTTTATATGGAGATTATACTCCAATAATTCCCCAATGGTATATTAAAAAAAAAACAGAAAGTAGTTTAAAATAATCAACTGTATTTAATTAAAAACACAACAGTAAGTCTAACCAAAACATAAATGAAAACAGCACAAAAATAAGTAGGTACTTATACAAAAAAATTCTATAGGAATTTTTGAAACACAATATTTAAATTGATTTTAACGTGACAAAAGCAAATTTTGTAAATAACAACGAAAGAAATGACCAAAGATTTATGAGTATAAAAGAAAATGAAAGGAATTTTAATGGACTACGGACGGCGGATTTCTCTCTGAAAAATGGCTCTTAGCCGGTATTTATAGATTAGAAACGCCCTTATGTCCCATTATATAATTGAACTAATATCCGATTTGATCTCTGTCAGACCACAGCTAGTAATCATGTAATACTGGTTGCGGCCTGACAGGGATTTCAAGCAAAGAAAAAAAACAATAAATTTAATACATAAATTTATCAAATGTATAATAATATCAGAAAAAAAATTATATGTAGTCGCTGCAAACTACTTTTTTACTGCATCGATATTATAACATATCCAAATAACAAAAAATGATGCCCGAAGTTCTAATATCGATTCTAGGATCAGAAAATTAATCTAAAGATTTCCTTGTGAACAGAAGTTATACATTATTTGAAAACAAGCTTGTACCCCGTCCTAGTTGAGTAAGCTTTAAATAAAGCACGGTTTATTTATAATAATTTATAATATTTAATTAACTTATGACATCTGATAAAATAAAAAAATGTAACTAAATAAATTGACAATGACGCTTTTCGTTTACACGCTCAACTTACTGATAAAATTAAGCTGCAATTCATGCGTTACTTTTGCAAATAAACCAACAAATTACGTTAGATAGTCAGCTCATTATATAATAAAATAATTTATATCTCATTTTAATTAACATTTTATGATTCAGAAACTATAAGGACACACTTTTTTGCCAATTTCAGTCTAAAAAAGGCCCCCAAAAATAAATAGTCAGAACTCTCACACACTGTATTTTTTTCATATCGATAAGTAGGTACCCATTACATAATGAGGATAGTATTATTTTTTTACTTTCAATTAATTTTCAGAATTTATAGACATACTATATTATAATAAAATAAAATATTAACACCTATGGTCGTTTTCACAAATTCCCATTCAACGGACGTGTCCGGGCTTCAATTAACAAGGACCTCATAATTGCTGACAAGTTACGCTGTTTGATGCTTTTATTTCATTTTATACTTTTTATTTGTATTTCATTGACAATATCACTTCAGTGAAACAACTAAATTTGTTTTTTTAATTGTTCCTCTGTTATTTTAGCCCGTAAATATTTCAATTATAATTTATTTTAGACGTACTCAGAACAAAGCCTCAAATTTGTTTTCTGTTTGGTTTTTTTAATAATCTTACAAACTAATGAACGATATTTTGATGAATTTTGACATACTATTTATTGGTATTCAACATAAAGTTTACAGACAACTGAGGTCATTAGTCGTCAGCTGTCGAGCGTCTATAACCTACAAACATAAAGTTTGGGTATTTTTACCGGGTCACGCAATCGAAGTCGTGATCAAAAGGAAGCATGGTTATATATTTTTTTTCATAGGAAGGTACCTATAGTATGAACTTTGGCTTGAGGTAGCATATAATATGATATAAATGACATATATTTTAATCTAACACAAACTCAACGCATATTTCGAAATACTATTCCATCGTCAGGAGCCTAAAATTTATGCTTTCAAGTCCTATTGGTGGAATAGTATTCCAAAACGTATATGCTGAGTACAATAATTAATTTAGTTGTAGAGCTTATCCAAGTGTTAGTTTTTAGAAAACTAGGGTGCGGTTTTGTGAAACCACGATGCAAGTGAAACTTTATTGCCATAACCCTAAACGCCTTTAACCCGCCGAAAATATATAATAATGTTTACGTAGTTTTGGTAATGTAATTTAAATCTTGATAAGTATGAAGCCGAAGATAAGGCAGCAATCCCATGTACACGGAAAACGCACGGAAGACGGAAATCGGAAATGCAAATGGCGGAGGTTAACCAATGAACATAACGTCGCTGCTTTTCGATGAGTACCATAACGTCGCTGCTTTTCGATGAGTACTGGCCTGGTCGATCACTTCGATTGGACGTGACGTAACGTGATGTGACGTTTGACATGCGTAACTGAACGAAAAAAAAACGAGACTAATAAAGTTTAACTTTAATATAATACCATATATCAATTGGATGATTTATTTTAAGTAATTATTTTAAATATTTTAAGACTATCTTTATTGCGTATTGACTTGTTATATATCTTCGCTGAAGATCTACATAATAAAATTATTAATATTATTATATTTTTCAAGCTCTCTTGTGATAATACAGTTGGTATAAAAATAAATATCAACGTTTCAATTTTTGCAGTGATAAGGAAGAACACGAAATAAATTTTGTAGAACATTTTACAATTAATTTACAGTTTTATATAATTTATTGGTGTAAAAGTCAATTTCATAACAATTTGAAAACCGTATGCGTACGTAAGTTACAAACTTAACATTAAAATAGAAACCGTGGTTTTGTGACAAAGCTTCGTTAATGCAGGCACAGCTCAGCGTATGATACATTATAAAGTGTAAAATTACACGACGTGTAAAATACACTTGTTTTGTGGGCGAATGATATATGTACAGCTGTTGCCTATACATGTATAAAGAAATACAAAAGATCCAATTACCCCTAGAGAATATAATATTATACTATGTGTACAGGCGGTAGGTAACGATTTGTTCTGTCTGATCCAAAACTATCATCCGTCTCAACGGCTTTTGTCAATTTGGGGCAGTCAATTTACAATATTTTTTAGGTTGTGAATCCGGATAATTCCAAATTGAATATAACTATGCAGCTATGTAGGTTATGATTTTGATATCAGTAATTTGTTAATAGCTTTCTGGGATACAAACAATCAGTAGAATTAAGTTGTAGTGACTAAAAACATAGGTGTCGGTTCCTGAAATTTCAATAAGGGCAGAATAATAATTATTATACGTATACTACATCAATATGAACGCAAAGCAAATGCATTTCGTCTTCGCCGTTCAAAAAATAAAAAAATTATCTTATAGATGATTGAAAAATTTATTTTCTACTTGTTACTCAATGATTAAAATTTTTAAAAATATTTGTTTATTTGATTTTTTATTAATTCAATGGGGGTGGTGCCCTCTTGAAAAAAACTTGAATGGGTGCCATAGCCCCGGTGTCTCACGTATCCGGCGCCAGTGGATAAAATGTGATAAAACTGCATCTATATAAACGATTAATCTTCCGATGAATAGTAAAATAATGAATCAACAACTGATAATAAAAAAACTTTTTAACGAAAAAAAAACCTCCTTCAAAAAGGCACTAAAAAGAGGAAAATAATGAAATTTTGAGGTATGTGCCAATTAAAATATGAAGTTGGTTAAAAAGAAGATATTAATCACTATACTATACTTTTTAACCGACTTCATATTTTAATTGGCACAGACCTCAAAATTTCATTATTTTCCTCTTTTTAGTGCCTTTTTGAAGGAGGTTTTTTTTTGTTAAAAAGTTTTTTATTTTTTACTTTTTATAGTGTCAAAAAGTAACATTTACCTTAAAGCACACGCCGTTACTTACTTTTATTAAAATCAGCCGAACTACTGAACCGATTTTGATGAAATTTGTATGGGACCAATCTGAAAGTATATCCTTTCAAATAAATTTTTCTTTCAAAACCGGTTCATAAACGACGAAGTTATCTGCGAACACACATAAAACATAAAAAATATATACGGTCGAATTGAGAAACCTCCTTTTTTTGAAGTCGGTTAAAAAAATGAATACTTTTAGCTGTGAATTTTGATCTAAATTAGTAGATATCTACCTTTCGCCATTTTTTGAGTTAAAATGGTAAAATACGGTATAGGCGGTTTTATCTCGTACCCACAAAAACTAGTTGCTAACCGCTCAGACATTTGTAATACCGAAACAAGTTTAACAATGAATCCAAGGTTCGTGAATTTCAAATGATATTCGCTTTTATTAACGCATAACATTCAGTTATATAAATGCAAGCACATATTAAGTTTTTTAAGACTAACTCACACACAATACTTTTTGTATCACGATTGTGCGACTAGGTCGATTGTAGATCGTCAGATGCAACTGTACAGCCACACACTATTCGGTGAAACACACAACTGATATATCACGAACACGCGATTGCCGAAACACGTAGTATACGTAATCCAGGTTCACGCTACTCCAAGCAGTCGCGCGGATACGAAACAATCGCATCGATCGTTAGATAGAGCGAAAGTTCGATTGAGTCTTCATGCCATTGCCAAATCGCGCGATTGAACGAGAAATTTCGAGTAGCTGAGTAATCGTCACATCGCGATGCAGTTACTAAATCGAACGTTTTCGATACAAAAAGTCGTATCTGTGCGCAGGCTCTTAGCAATGCAGTTTATATTAATTACTATCAGTTTCATTTTCGATACAAATCTTAAGGAATTTTTAAGAAAAAATATATCTTGACTTTTTTACTATTTGACGACTAACAGCTGTTGCAAGACATTACTAAAAGCATACATATACAGCTGTTGCCTAAAACGCAAAATAATACAAAAGATACAATTACACTTAAAGGAAATATACACTGTGAATAAATAGTTCACATTTTATTTTGTTAGTGTGTTCTATAACTATATCACATCTATGTGCAATTTATTAGGTAAAATACAGCTAACAAATTGCAATTATTACATTATCAATAAACACATATTTTTCTTTCGTTAAATTAAAAAAAAAATGATATAGTTTAGTTTTTTGCTAATCCTTACTTTTTTTTTTTATTTGGAAACGAAAAAAAACAAATACACTGCGACTTGGCTTCTGTGGCCATTATCGCTATATATATATATATATATATATATATATATATATATATATATATATATATATATATATATATATATATAGTGGTATTACATAATTAGTGTAGGTATGTTACAAGTGATTACAATATGGTTTGTGAATTATCTTGTGGTAAGTATTGGTATTTACAATGGATGACTATGGTGAATATTATAATATATTGTAAGTATAAATTTATATTTTGTTAATTAAGTTTGTTATTTTTAAATAGTTAATTAATTTTGTAATTTTTCTGGTTTATTTTCTAATATTTCTTTTATGTTGCAGGACATCTTCAGCTGTTTTCTATGTGCGGCGTATTCGATACATTCGGTTAGTAGATGGTTAACTGTGCAGGGAATGTTGCAAGTTGTGCATGTTGGAGGGTTCTCTTTCTTCATTAGGTAAACGTGTGTTATATTCGTGTGTCCTATTCGCAGCCTATTTAGTATTATTTGTTCTTTTTTTTTAGTATGATAGGGGTTTCCCATTTTGTTATATCGTCTTTGATTAGTCTTAATTTATTGTTTTGTAACTGACTCCATTTTGTTTCCCAGACTTTTTTGATTAACTGTTTGAAATATATTTTTAGGTCGGTATCGGTCACTGTTTCCATGAGCGGTAAATCTCCTGTGTAAGATGCTTCTTTGGCTAGTTCGTCGACTGTGTCGTTGCCTGTGATTCCGGAATGGGATGGGATCCATGCAAAGGTGACTGTAACTTTGAATTCTTGATGTATTTTGTTTATTAATTGTTTAATATCTTGTATGTGTGGGTTTTTCGGTGAAAATTGTTGTATTGATTGAAGGGCGCTGATTGAGTCTGTGTATATTATTATCTTGTTTGGTATTTTCCTATTTATGTATTCTTGAAGAAAGTACTTTATTGCATATATTTCGGCAGTGTAGATGGAATTTAGATTAGATAATTTTATTTTTTTTGAATCATTATTTGTATAGTACGCACATCCTGTATTATCGTTTGTTTTGGAGCCGTCGGTGTATATTTTTTGGTAGCTTGTATATTTACTGTTTAGTTCGTTCAGATATAAATTAAAAATTGAACTTGGAGTTTCTGCTTTTTTATGTAATGTTAGCGAGTAGTTTATTGAAGGGGAGTGTAGTAGCCAAGGTGGATTATTGTTTGACGATTCTTGCTTAATTTCTGGAAGCGTGGTGTTAAGGCTTTTCAGCTGTTTTGCTATTGTTATAGCTAGTGGTATACATTCATTCTTTGTATGGTAAATTTCTTGGAGTTGCGGATATTTTAACATCGTAGTTCATATGTTTGTTGTTTGCAAGGATTGCGGAATAATAATTTAGACCTAGCTTTTGTCGTCTGTATTCTGGGGGTAGTTGGCCTGACAGGTTGTATAAGCTGATTAGGGGTGAAGATCTAAACGCACCTAGGGCTGCTCGTAAACCGTTGTTGTATATTGTGTCGAATTTACGTAGTATGTTTGGTTTAGCTGAAGCGTAGATGAATGATGCATAGTCAAGTTTTGAACCTACTAGTGCTTGAAATATTCTTAGTATCGTTTTCTCTTCTCCTCCCCATTCTTGGTGGCTTAAGACTTTGATTAGGTCCAGATCTTTTTTGCATTTTTCTTTCGCTAATCCTTACTAATATTATAAATATGAAAGTAAGTCTGTCTGCTGTCTGTTACCTTTTCACGCCTAAACCGCTGAACAGATTTCGATAAAATTTGGCAAGGAGATAGATTACATCCTGAGGAAGGATATAGGTTACCTTTTGTATCGAAAAAAAAACCGGCTTCGCCCGAGTGAAAAAATGGTCTCAGTGAACCGGTTTCTAAATTTTTTTCACTGGCCGATAGGTGATTCTTTGCTTTAAGACATTGGCTATAATAATAATTAATCGGTTCGGCTTCGCCCGAGTGAAAAAAGTAATTTCAGAAACTACTGAACCGATTCTAAAAATTCTTTCACTAATAGAAAGCTACAGTATCCCTGAGTGGATATATGCAATATGTTATTTTGATTCTCGCGGCGGGGGGGGGGTAATTAATCATAAATTCTTATCTCTGGAACTACTAAACCGATTCTAAAAATTCTTTCATTAATAGAAAGCTACGCAGAGGGGAGATTCTCGCGAGGGGGTACTAGCGGGGGGGGGGGGTAAAAAATCATAAATTCTTATCTCTGGAACTACTAAACCGTTCTAAAAATTCTTTCACTAATAGAAAGCTACGCAGGGGGAGAGATTCTCGCGGGGGGATAAAAAATTAACAATATACGTGAGCGGAGCAATGGGTGACCTAGATTTGTATCAAATTGACTATTGACGAAAAACTGTGTACCTATGTGTCGTTATTTTTTATCACATACAGTCAAAGGGTGAACTATCTTAAATATAATTCAATGACATATGGGATAACGAATGGAAAAACCAAACAGATAATAAATTACGAAAAATAAGAGATTATATCAATGCAAAATGTACATCAACCCGCAGCCAGAGAAAAGCGGACATTATCATTTTAACAAGACTGACTCGGAAATACAGGCCTAACACGTGCTCACATATTAAATAGAGAACCTCCACCAGTCTGCGACACATGCAATCAACAATTAACTGTCGACCATATTCTAACAACATGGACAAAATATCAACAACACAGAGCCAACTTACCTAACCATCTCTCCGAGATATTTCAAGATGAAGAAACTGCAGTAAAGAAGATCATACACTTTCTATTTTTTTCTTTCTCTTTCTGTCTTTTCAAACGCTATGAAAATGTGTGCGCTCGCTGACACGCGGCAGCACAAGCGCTAACTGTAGACCGCACTCTAGAATCATATTATATTAGATTGAATAGCGCGCGCTATTCTCTCTACACTTCTTGTTACATATTTCCATCGCATTCACGAAATTAGTCCCACCAAATGCGGCATACCGAGAGCTAAGATATTACACATAAAAAAATCATAAAATTGGTATAAAAATTCAAATTGTAAATAATTGTAAAGAGAAATTGTCAATAGTAGTACAAAAGCATAGTAGTACAAAAGCATAAACACAATATCTTCATTGGTACTTTATCTTTAGATATACCTACCTACAATTTAAATATTAGTTTTTAGTTACCTATTGGTTTTTATTCCCAGTGGGGATTTAACTTAAAAAAATAGGTACTATTTTAGAAAACGTTATATAGTGCACAAAATTTCAGATTCCGTTTATAATATACCTATTTTCTTAATACCTACTGAATTAGTACTTTGAATTTTGTCTCTAATGTTTAGAGGAATTCAAATTATTTTCTGAAAAAAATTGTGTGTCGCGAAACTCGGAGGAAGTGTAATTACTACTACACACTATTACGCACTACAGAAGTGAAACTGATTAATGCGAAATCTACATACGTCCGACAAACAGTGATTCTAGTCAAAGATCAGGAACACCGATTTGTAAGTAGGCAAAGTTACACAGTTCGGTCGGCAACAGCCGAACTGTATAAACATTAAACGCCGTCCGAGAAATAGAGATTCTAGTCTGCGATCTGAAACGGAAGTTTGTAAGTAGCAAGAAACGCATAGTGTTTTGTCGTAGAACTTTTGTTTAGGACACGACACTATATCAGTGTGCTCGAACTGGGTTTGGCTTAGCGAAGCGTGTGAAGAAGCGCACGTGTCGACCCCATCCCTCCTTCCACTTCTTTCCGTCACTTTCGGTACTGTGACCACGTTTTTTATTTAAAAAAAAATAGCTACAAAACGCTCAAGGAATTACCTAATGTCTTAAATCAATACGTGTTCCAATTAGAGCGTGGCAACCAATGACCCATATTATAATCAATAAAAAGAAATGTGTTTTTTTATTTTTCTGCTTACAACATGTTATTTTCATTTAGAAAAAGTAAATTAAATATTTCTGAACAAAAAAAACAATATTGTAAAAAAAATCCATTTATACTTAAAAAAAACTCGGGTCGCAGTGCACAACCCTGCCGACAAGATAGTGTACTATGTATTATTATTAATTTACTAGCGGTCCCGTCCGTCCTCGCCCAGGTGCTAAGAAAGCCCGGGTGCAATACACTACTCAGTCGCTTCGCTCGTTCGCTTGAAATTATAAATACACTACTCACTCGCTTCGCTCGTTCGCTTGAATATTATAATTACATTACTCACTCGCTTCGCTCGCTCGCTATATATATATAGATCTTCCGTAAAAAATTATCTAACTGATGGTGAAAACCGCATCAAAATCCGTTGCGTGGTTTAGGAATTACATTACTCACTCGCAATTAGCTCGTTCGCTTTCTCACTCGCTACGCTCATTCGCTATATATATATAACCCTTTCGGGAATAATTCCGTCATACATGATTTTTGCGTAACTTTAACCGTTTACGTAGCGCACGCAACAGAAGCTCTCAAAAGGAATATTTTTTCCCGTTTTTGCAACATTTTTCATTAATTGATCGTAGCGTAATATTATATAGTCTATAGCCTTCCTCGATAAATGGACTATCCAACACAAAAATAATTTTTCAATTCGAACCAGCTGTAGTTCCTGAGATTAGCGCGTTCAACCAAACAATACAAACTCTTCAGCTTTATAATATTAGTATAGATTAACCAACAGACATTAATGTCCAAACTATTACAGATAAAAAATACAAGGCGTGCATTGCTTTTGTTCTGTAAACATAAGTTTGTTTTTGGACAAAATGAAAAATTTAACCCTTTCATACACCCTGTAAAATAATATTTGTTTCCTTATTACAATATTATTATTAGTCCAATATCTGCACCAAATTGAATACGTACCCTACAGTACTAAGTTAAATCAGTATCCGACACCTAGAGTTTTTATAAAATTTACAAGTCCGATCTTGTCGGGTTGATTTTATTAAAATTTTAGCAGCACATTTTTATCGTTACTAAAGGGCTAAATTTCAATTTTGAAACGATTCTGAGAATTTTCTAAAAACTACTCTTAAAATGGTCCAGTTGGACTCATTTTAAATAGGCTTCCTGTAGTGATGGATTACACGGACCAAATTTCGTTTCATATTATATATAAAGAGACATGCCAAAAATGGTGGCAAATTGTTCAGGAGAGTATGAAACGTTGAGGAATTTTGTGCCATATGGCAAACACACTAAAAAAATATTTCAATTTTTTTTGTTCAAGTTATTATGAACGGAAGAAATTCCACACACACACACACACAAGAGAGAGAGAGAGAGAGAGAGAGAGAGAGAGCTGCTCACCAACATTCTATGGAAACCACTTTTCGTTACGTTTTGAGAGTATGTTGCAATCCGAATCTGATCTTATTTTGAATATGATTTTCAATCCTCTCACCATGGAAGGAAAACTGGCACAGATGTTATTTTGATTTTTCATACAAATAACAATTTACTGGAGGTACCTACAATATACAATTTACATAGCATTCAAACAAAAACCAATCTAACTATAAATTTGTTCAGTTAAACTTGTCCAGAGCAGAGAACAGTATGATTTGTTTTAAATTGATGTTATTTTGACGGAAGAAAAGTTTGTTACATTTCAGTGTAGTAGTACCTTATATTTTGATTGTATTATAGTAACGTTCGTCAGTGTCTATTCAACCTGTGAGTTTAGAACCAATTCAAGGATATCTGAAGGAATGAATTGTAAATTTTAGACGCTCGACAACAGAGGTCATTAGTGTCTGATCAAGGATATCAACTTTTATGTTATGGGTATACGATTTTGTTTTTAAATATGGAAATAGTTGATAGTTTGTAGTATATTTCGATTTTTTATGCCCAGTAATATAAAATTCCGAATATACATATAGTTAATACAATAACCACTAGCTTCGCTCATTTGCTCGAATTTATGATTACTTTAATGCCCCGCTGCACCCCTCCTTTGAGCCTTGAGGTTGTCTTAAAAATGCTAAAATACGTGTTGTATTATTATTTGTTTTGAAGAGTGTTTATACACCAAGTTTCAAGTTGATACACGCAGGGAGATAATTTTCTATACAGCATTTTTACCCCCTTAGGGGTTGATATTCGAAAAATTCCTTCTTAGTGCACCTCTACATCCTGTAAGGAACATATCTTCCAAATTTCATGTTTCTATCGTCAGTGTTTTAGGCTGTGCATTGTCTGTCAGTCAGTCAGTCAGTCGTGGAACTGTTTTATATGTATAGATTATATCTTCAGCGGTTTGACCTGGGCGTTGTCTGTCAGTCAGTCACGGAACTGTTTTATATATAAGTATATATAGATTGTATATCTAGTGGAAACGTGGCATAATGAGGTATACATAATATTTTACAGACGAGTAGTGACAGTATATTAAAACGAGCGTCTGCGTCACAAATCTGTTTTCTCCATGACGCTAATGACCTCAGTTGTCGAGCGTCTATAATCCACGATCTATCTATCTCTTTTCTCTGACATTCATACAAAAAAAATGTTTTTTTCCGTTATTTTAGGAAAGGATTAGGGATTTAATTTCTTAGGTATAATAGGACTGGACAGTAGGTACTTCCTTAGAATCATTTCTGTATGTACATGGAACAAAGCTATGAGTTTGTGTGTGCGCATGGTGGGCATCTCTAATCCTCCTGAGGATCACAGACCCACGTCGTAACATACTTTGATGTTGCATAATTTAGCGAGCAGTTCTTGCTTTTTCGCGCACTTTTATACGACTACCTACCTACTATTTCCTCAGTCCTTCCAGTCAACATTGGTTCTGTTTTATATAAAAACCCCTGTATATCTGAATAAAAAAATAAATGTTAAAAAGTGGTGCATTTTTTATTTGTTTTATGTAGAGCTTGTAATTAAAAATTTGTTTTTTGAAATGAAAACTTTTTTGGCATACACCGCACCATGCACACTTTTTCCTGAGCAGTCAATAAATCTGATCCGTCAGGCTCCGAGGTGAGACGCTCGTTCGAAAAATCTCATGGGAGAAACAGTCAGCTGTGCGTTACTACTGCGCCCGGCTGTTTTTTCTAACTATGGTAGTCAGAATGGCTTTCGAAGTGGTTAATGTCGATTTTTGCATATTGCAAATTGCACATTGAAAATATTTGTATACTAGCGGACCCGGTCCGGCTTCGCCCGGATGCTAAGAAAGCCCGGGTGCTAAGAATTTCCCGGGTGCAATACACTACTCACTCGCTTCGCTCGTTCGCTTGAATATTATAATTACATTACTCACTCGCTTCGCTCGTTCGTTCGAATTTTATTAATACACTACTCACTCGCTTCGCTCGTTCGCTTGAATATTATAAATACACTACTCACTCGCTTCGCTCGTTCGCTTGAATATTATAATTACATTACTCACTCGCTTCGCTCGTTCGTTTGAATTTTATTAATACACTACTCACTCGCTTCGCTCGTTCGCTTGAATATTATAAATACACTACTCACTCGCTTCGCTCGTTCGCTTGAATATTATAATTACATTACTCACTCGCTTTGGTCGTTCGTTTGAATTTTATTAATACACTACTCACTCGCTTCTCTCGTTCGCTTGAATATTATAAATACACTACTCACTTGCTTCGCTCGTTCGCTTGAATATTATAAATACACTACTCACTCGCTTCGCTCGTTCGCTATATATATAAACCTTCCGTGAAAAATTATCTCACTGATGGTGAAAACCACATCGAAATCGGTAAAGTCGTTCTCAAGTTATGGCGTGACCAAGGGAAATATCTATAGATTCCGACCGATGCAGCTGTTAAACGACATTTGCAGCTATGAAAACATCAAAATTACCTCAAAAATAGATAGCGATAGCCATGGAACTTGAACAAAATGATTAGAAATTATTCTGACTGCTAAAACGTCATCATTTTGTTCAAGTTCCATGGCTATCGCTATCTGTTTTTGAGGTAATTTTTTTGCCGTTTTTTCTAAACTTTCTTAATTTTTTTTCCTCATAAACCTTCTACAAAGTATTAGAAAACATTTTAAAAAAATTTCGATGAAATCGGTAAAGTCGTTCTCAAGTGATGTGATCACCAAGGGAAATAGCGATTCATTTTTATATATAAAGATTATAATACTTTGAATCAATAATATTACGATCACCATAGAAGTTTTCATTTCGGCCATTCCGTCTTAAACACGCAATTTTTTGATAATAGCTGACAATATTAATTGTAACTGTACAGTGTAAGATCGGACTTGAGACTGTAAACACAGGCAACTCGTTTGTAATTTGTTACTTCAAACCAGTATTTCTCAATCTAAAATCTGATCGAACAATGTACTTAGATTAGAAAAAAACTTCATAAAAATGGTTCAGCGGTTCTCGAGTTACAAGCGGACAAACAAACAGACAGACAGATAGACGTTGTGTTCTATAAGGGTAGAGGTAAAATTTTTTTCTTAAATATGTTTGCCAATGTTAACGTCAAAGCTAATCTTCAGTTTTACATCGTTGTGGTTGTTTCTTTTCCAGTAATCCAATTTATTATTCTTTGATGTGAAAACTGCAGCTATATTATAATGTTACTCTTTGTGACTACACTGGTTTATTTATTGTTTTTTAGGATTCCGAAGTGAAGTGAAGTGCGTTTTTATTTATCGCATGTATTATCACTTGAATAATCACTCATTATTCATTAATTAAATACATGTATCGCTTTCTAAAATTTGGAGTGGAATTATTTTTAATCCATAATAATTATTCCAATTAATTGAATTTTTACTTCCCACCTCTACTATGGTAGGGAAGTAATGGATTTAGTCCGATAAAAATATTTCGAGATTTTAACAGATCTTCACGTTTTGAGACCCTAGCAATCGTTTAAGATCATTTTCTGACTGATGTCTGTATGTGTGTGTGTGTGTATGTGGTCAATTTTTCGCCTTCGATATCGTAAAAACGGAACAACATACGGCCATGCCGATTATTCTATTGGGTTTATCAGCCTTTAACTTAGATCTGATTAGATTTTGAGTCAAATCGGTTCAGTGGATCCTGAGATATTAAAAAAAACGTTCTCAATGTCACGTATTAACATAGGTAAAAAAAATATAAATGAATTCTAGATGTTATAATATGAAAAAAATGTAAAATTTTTTCTCTCTAAAATGTATAGTTTTCGAGAAAAAAAATATTTTACTAAAAAAAGAAAATTGTACGTAAATCAAGGTAACCATGATTTTTGCTATATTACTAGTCATCAGTAGATCACCAAACAAAAAAGAGGGCCACGCTTTTTTTCAAAGAATAAAAAAAGAGTGTTTATTTTTTGCAAATATTTACTAGATGGAAAGTATAGGACTGGTCATCAGTCGAATTTTTAACTACGCCGCAAGACGTGCGCCTAGCTAGTGTTGCTTGTTACCTAATTTTAAGTCAAAGTTGCACGTATTTAAAATTTTATACCGTTTGGTTGGGTATAGTCACCAGCCCTTGAAATTGATTGAAAATGTACTGTTGTTTTCACTTACACGGGTTTTAGGTTACCGAGACTAATAGTGCGCAAGATGCGAGGAGATATTCTGCACAACACGATAGTATTTTATTTTATTGTACGACAAAAAAGTTGTGTCCGTTCAGGTTTCTTTAATGATCACCTGCACATGACAGACTACTTGTATCGTTTATATAATATTTTATACATAATATAAAGCTAGTCGTTTGTTATACTTATGCACGACGTATAAGTAAACTATAGTAGTGATGGGGTAAACATTCCTTTCCAATAACAGGCGTTACTGTTTCTGTGCTTCGAAAATATAACCTATTTTAAATAACTGATACGAAATAACAGTCTTTTTAAAGTCATAAGAAGGAGCAAAAAAGGTATTTTGGTAATTTACATTCACTCATCTACACACCCATAATATATGTCCGTCGTTCAGCAGAGAACTCTGTGCTCCGTCTATAGCTCAGCGGCGCGAGGGATCGAGATTCCGACACATGTTCCCATACTAATATTGCACATAGCTCACCTTACCTGCAATAGTGATGAGAAAAAATGGAAGTTATAAGAGAAAAAGAGCAAGTGAAAGATAGCATATTATTTTAGGCTGTTATCAAATGATTAAAAGGCTAGAAGATCGCCTCCCTGCATCATCCAGAAATCAAGGTGGTGATCAGATGACCTGAAACTAACTATTGCAAAAAGGTGAGAAAGGTTTGCTAGCACTAGTTATAAGTAAATGGCACATTAATAACAAAATATCTTGTAAGAATTTAACTCTTTGAAATTCTAGTAAACATTAATCAACTGCATGCGGAAATACATAATGTTAATTATAATAAAATATTCCAACACTTCTTGTTGTTCGAGATGTTATTAAATTACAAGATGAGACGGAATTGCAATGTTTAAATTTAAAAAGAATTATTTTTCTGGATTTTATTAAAGTAATTAATTATAACAAATATATACAATATATGCCAATATAACGACTTTTTTGTTAATTGATCAAAAGCTAAATAAGCATCGCCTCTTCGTGACACAGAAAAATAATAACAATTTATTTTAATTACCCTTCAAAAAAAGCATATGTGCAAATATGTATGACAGAATTGGAAAATAATTACATACACCGAAGTTTGAATACACTCGTAAACACCAAAAATATTTTGGCATTTTAGAGAAAAGTAGAATAAGCGTAAATAGAATTAAAACTTCAAGAAACTTGGTTAATCAATTTTTAGCAAGCACGTTTACAGCTCTTAAGATTTAATTAACTAATGACAAAACATTGAAACTTTTTTTTAAAATTCTGTTCAAGCTTTAAATATTTTAAAAGGAAGCACATAAACAGTTAACTAACTTTGCATATAATTTCGTACAGTTCAAGGGAAAATAATATTTTCCCTCGATAGAATAAACATGAAGTAAAGTGAACTCTGGGCGTAATGAGTTAAAAAATAAACCGCACAGATTACAACCGTATTTACAAAAGTATGTTGGTATAATCTTCTTTAAAAACTAATAAAAACAAAGTTGTGCGATGATTGTAAAAAATTAACACTCTACTCTCACTCGTTGTAAGCCATCGGTTTGTGTAAACGATGATTGTAAAGTCAAACACACAGAGAACGGACAAAATATTTTTCATTTTCACCCACCAAAAAGAAGTTATAGAAACGCCGAGTTAAAGATAAAAATTAACTTTTTGCTGCTATTTTGTGTTTAGTCGTTTGTAATTTGTTTTTGGTGGAACTTAACCATAAATTAGTGCGCGATTCGTATTAGATATTTGCTTTACATATGAATAAATATCGTAGGTAAGATCGTTAGTCTGTATATTTTTTCATATTACACATAGATAGACGATTTTCTCTTTTTTTTAAATAATGGATCCGTATAAAAGTGTGTTACGAAGTCCATTCGAACGCGAATGGCCGGAAATGTATATTTATTAAAGTTCTCTATTATTTGTAAAATATACCTAGGCACTAACTTAAATTTTATAAATAAAGTTCTTTTGACTAAACTGGTTCCTTTTTCCACAAATAAAACTACATCTTGTAGTTTGTAGTGTCGCCGTCTCGTCTCGACGAAAAATTACCATTCTCGTTTTCGTCTTGAATTACTAGACATGACGTTTTGTGACTACCGTCTGGTTACTTTCCTGATGGTGCCTTCTCGTTTCGAAAAAAAAAATCTCGTCTCAGTAATTCGATAGGACATATCTAGCAGAGTAGTGGAAATTATATTTCTGCAGTAGTTAAAACGTCACAAGCTATCTAATATTAGCAAAGACTTACTGCAGTGTTCAGGAATTTTCATAGCTACCGTGGATCCATGTTTACGTTCTATAAACTGCCAGGGTTATCTAGGCAATTTATTATTACTAGTATCGCCTATGGTCGAAATTCGACCAATTGTATTTTCCCGTGCAGGTCGTAGGCAGTATTTTTTTTACTTGCCTTAACGCCAATACACACATGATTTTTTTTGTGCACATCTATGGCACAGTACCTTGCGAATGATTTAAGTTTCATTCCCCTCCTTTCATAATAAATATAGTAAAAAACCGTTCCAGAACTTTCGGTGTACTTAGGGTAATTTGAGGAGAGATGGCTCACATTTTTAAAAATCAACACAACATTTTTATGATAACTAATAAAACAATTACAAAAATTGTAAATAAAGCCGAAAATAGTAAACTACACTTTGCAAACACAAATAGAAGCAAAACGCATATTATGTCATGAAAAAAAAATAAAATGAAAAATCTTAAAGTGGGCCATCTAACCCTTACTATGAAGGTGAGTTGGCTCAGAATATCAGGTGAAATGGCTCAGTTAAAAAAAAGCAAAATAATATGGATAATCGTGTTGTGTTCCAAGATTCAGTTATTTATTACTTAATTTTTCTTGCCATGCAGCTTCTTTCCACACACGTCACAATATTTCACAAATTTCGTGCATCCATAATGTAGCCAACTGGAGCACCGAAGGTACTGAATCCAGTCATCCGGATTTGCTGTCAATTCGTATTCTTATGCGCAGAACTGGATTGCAAATGTCTAGACTTTACTTGCGCTCTCCGAATAGCTTTAATATATCAACTTACAAAGTAGGCGATTACTGACACACAAAAATCGGAATCAGAAGGTGGGCCATCTGTCCTCCGTACATTATGAGCCAACTCACCTGACATTATAAGGAGAGGTGGCTCAAAAGCTTGCGAAAAGGTGAGTGTTAATGTAACCTTAATTTTAGGTTAGAATTGCTGATAAACGTTCTAAGTCACACAAAATGTGGAAAAAGTTCAAGAAAGTAAGCTCAGTTACCTGCTTCACAGTTAACACAATTCACCTTGAAAAATTTTCACTGAATTCACAACAGGCAGCTATATTATAATAGCACTAAACATAAGCAGAAGCAAGCAAGAATTTGACACTTAGTGACGAACGATATAAGACTGACAACAGTGTTATCAACATGCGACTATCGATTGTATTCCCAGAAAAATGAATGCTGGGCCGACTCACCTGACGGGCCATCTCTCCTAGAATTACCCTATATAGATTCTTAACAAAAAATTTCAATTTATACTTTTACAAGTTATCGTTTTATTTTTTTTTTAAGTAATTAACGACAACAACTACTTTGCATTTGATCATTTAACAGATTCTGTAATTATTTCTCGAAGCTCGTTTCTCTTCGTTCGGAAACGAGAAAAAAATTCTAACTTCGTCTCTATCACAATACTGACAATTTAGTTTCATTTCTTTACCCTTTTTCCCTTACAATTAGTTTCTTGTTTATAGTGATTCCAACTAGTCAATTAAAATACTTGAAATATGAAGAACAAAATCTAAAGAATATGTATGTAATATTTCTCTTCAAAAGAGTATTTGTTGGGTTTCTGATACGACTTTAAGCTTTATATTTAGAATAGTTTTCAACTAAATGAAGGTCTCCATTTAGTTGAAAAAGAATCTAGATTTAAAGCTGAAAGTCGTATCAGAAACACAGCATAAGAGAATTCGCGTTTTTGACAGAGTAATCAAATTAGAGTTTTGCTGTTTTCAAAAACATTGCGCTTTTAAGTGTTTCGACACTGTGGTTTTAAATTTATTCAATGGTTTCCCTATATATATTGACAGTGAGTGTGAAAAGTTTCTCTGACGTCGTTTTTAACGATTTGGCTGTCCAAAGCGCGCTTGTTTCTCATACACATAGACACACACGCACAAGCAGCACAGACTCGCCCTACAGCGGAGAGCGAGTTTGAAATCCTGCTTTCGGTTCAATCTGTTTCTCTAATCCTCACTAAGTCAGGTCGTCGCCGGATCACACCTCGCTCCCTGATGTAAAAACAAAAGCGTAATGCATCAACGCAAACGCCAAAAAGTCACACTTGCAGTGTAAATACAAATGGATGCAAATATATATACCGCGGTGCTCGGGCATAAAGTTAAACAAGATTTGTACAACATAAAAATATTAATTTGAAATTCTACTCTATCATCTATACTAATATTATAAAGCTGAAGAGTTTGTTTGTTTGTTTGTTTGGGTTAAACGCGCTAATCTCAGGAACTACCAGTTCGATTTAAAAAAAACATTTTTTTGTTAGATAGCCCATTTATTGAGGAAGGCTATAGGCTATATAATATCACGCTACGACCAATAGAAGCGGAGCATAAATGAAAAATGTCGCAAAAACGGGAAAAATTATTCCTTTTGAGAGCAATTCCGCTACGTAAACGGTTAAAGCTACGCAAAAATCATGTATGACGGAATTGTTCCCCTTTAAAAGTTCTAAAAAAATATGCATATGTCTATCTTTTAAGGTTGACTCACTATAACTTTTTTTATGGTAATCAAATTTGTTTGTAATTATAATATTCAAGCGAACGAGCGAAGCGAGTGAGTAGTGTATTTATAATATTCAAGCGAACAAGCGAAGCGAGTGAGTAGTGTATTGCATCCGGGATTTCTTAGTACCCGGGCGAAGCCGGACGGGGCCGCTAGTTCTATGTATAAAAAATTGTTAAATTGTGTTTTAAAGCCCACCAACAGCTAAGGTTATTTGGGCCTAGCACCAATTCATATTTTCAATTCATTATTTTTTCTTTTTAATAATGAATTGAAAATCCAATTGACACTTTTACCAGCTCTCGGGATAGAACCCGGGAACTGGGGACTTGTAATAGAGGAACCATAGCAACGCCATGTAAACAACAGCATCGCTACACTCTCGGCTATTCTCAAGCTCAGTTCTATGTATATTACTATAGGATATCACTATAGGATTACAAAGGTGGGTTATTTTAAATCGAGTTTTAAATTTGACAATAATTTTAGATTGATATGATTTAAAAAAATTCTTATAAACAAAATTTTTTCTTTTTATATAAAAAACGGGTATGTGTGTATCGCAGGTACATATTATACATGAATATCTAAAACCAAATATTCGTAAAACATAATAAATAAAATATTTGTAATTTCATTTTTTTAAATTGTTGTCTAATACTAATATTTTTCATTATTAAAAAAAATATATATTGTAAGTCTTCGGGTTTTGAACCTGGGCTTGGCGTTTGTACCTACCTGTAGGTAGACTCGTACTTTTCCGCACGACCACCTGGCTTACTGTCCATGAGACCTTAACATAGTTATACGTGCTGTGTTCTGTTTCATATTATTTTTTCTGTGTACCATAATGAACAAATTTGGATCACAACTTTTAATATAGATATATATTATAGGAAAATGATAAGTTTTTTTTATATTTAAAAAAATGATGCCATCTGTAACTGACATTTTTATCAATTAAAACAAATATTATCAAACAAAAAAAAATGAAATTTGTATTCTAATTTTTCATTTAAACTGTGTCCATCCACAAAATTGATATAAATCATGATTTTTTCATTTTGATTTCATTACTATAAAAGAATTTTATACAAGGAAAAATCTACCTGACGATTTGCGTCACATTTTAGTGGCCTCACAAATAAAATATTTCAATTAGAAACGAGAAATTAAGTTCAGAAACGTGCCCTTTATTAGCTCTGTATCATGGTAACATTATGATCGCTGGTTTGGTTCCCCACATTCTCTTGCGATGTGAGTCCGCTGATGGAACTTTCCTGTTGACCTATTGGTTGGACAACCACCATCTCTCATCAGTCCCCACTGAGCTTTTAACCTCGCGTCCCATTCCCTACTCAATGATGGTTTTATAAAAATGAGAATTTTGGTCGTGCCTTATCGTTCTAACGCCACTGAGAATTTTTTAATTTACAATTTTCAATTACCTTTTCTTTTACTGATGTTTTTTACGCCAATGTAATTTCCACTGCAAACTAATTAACTACTTTCAAAAGGTTTGTATAGGTACGTATTTTAAAATTTTAAGAACTTCAATTTGAATTGTTTACATCATTATTATTCACCTGAATAACACTGATTTTTTTAAAACTGCCTTTTTTATATTTAAAGGGAATGTTTAAAAATAATTTTAAGGCTCGTATTAATTATCTAGTTAGGTACCTATATTTAAACCAAAATATTGGTTTTTTAGAGAAATTTAAATAAGATTATTATTAAATACAACAATGAGTTGACTTTTTTGTGGTTATAATATAACAATTATTATTAAATAGACAGTATCCATTCCACAAGCAAATACTTTTCTTAACGTAATCAGTCGGCAACCTGCCATCGTGATGTTAACCGTCAAACAATTAAGATATACAAGGAAAAAATCAGAAGCCACTGTCAGGACTTGAGCCCGAAATTCCCAGTTTCCGGTTGGTTGAGTTGCCACTTACTCACACAGGAAGGAACAGATCCCACTCTCGGGGCACTGTATGAGTAAGTGGAAACTCAACCAGCCGGAAACTGGGAATTTCGGGTTCAAGTCCTGACAGTGGCTTCTGATTTTTTCCTTGTATATCTTAATTACGATTTTTATGAAAACATTAGTTTGCGGATATGGATTTCCTTACTGAAGGGTGTATTTAATTTGGTGCAGATGCATATTGATAACAATATTGGGCTTGAGAATAGCCGAGAGTGTAGCGGCGCTGTTGTTTACATGGCGTTGCTATGGTTCCTCTATTACCCCAGTTCCCGGGTTCTAGCCCGAGAGCTGGTAAAAGTATCAATTGGATTTTCAATTTATTATTAAAAAAAATAAATAATGAATTGAAAATATGAATTGGTGCTAGGCCCAAATAACCTTAGCTGTTGGTGGTCTTTAAAACACAATTAATCAATTTGATAACAATATTGCAATTAAGAAAAAAATTATTAATATAAGGGATGTATTAAGGGGTTAAATTTTTTATTTTGTACAAAAACAAACTTAAGTTCACATAATAAAGCCACAATGCCTGTATTAGCAAATACATTATATTGTCGGCAAGGTTTGGCACTGCGACCCGAGTTTTTAATTAATAAATTATTTTGTTTTCAATAAGAAGGTCTTGCATAAAAAAACCTAGAAGAAAAATAGTTTATGCTAGTTTCTATGAACATAAATGTATGAGCTTCCTGCTCGTAACTTACTATATAATAAATATGCCACTATTAATTTCGTTATTTACCTGTCACATTTATGTGTTCCGTAATAATATTTTATGTTCAGCTTTATTTTTTATATATTACATAATAAACTTTTACAATATTACCGCGACCTTTCTAGATTGTCAACAAATAATGAATATTTGTCGTGTCCTAATTTTAATATATTTATTTCAATGTTATATTTAAAGAACCGTTATCTATGTCAATGTAATATTGTGTTATAATTTATAATATTATGTTTCTCAGCCTATGTCTTTAATTGCAATATAATATATTTGTACTGAACTGTACTGCGGCCTAGGGTCGGTGCCATCTGTGCATTCGATGCATTTGCACAGGGCGGCACATTTTTGGGGCGGCACATTTCTGCTCTTTGCTTATCAATAAACGAAAAATTCAAAATCACTAAATCATATACGAAACGGTGAAAAAGGAGAAGAGTGGCAAAAAAAAATGATTATTTCGATGTAGAAAAAAATTAGTTTAAAATTCAAACGCAAAGTTATTTTATTGCTCTTACATGAATTATTGCTGCGTTCGCTCAAAACAACGCAAAAGCGTCAGCGGCCACAGCGCTTTGATTTATTGCTGGTGACTAAAATTTGACATAGTGATGTTCGAACATTATTGCGATTTCGAGACAATAATACAGTCACTCATTATCTTGGAAAGGATATACAAAATGAATCAATACATTTAGTAGCGAATAATATTAAGAAAAATATGATTTCAGTGGCAAAAATAGCAAAATATTATATCTATCAACTGCTAACCTGATATTAGTCATATTATAGAGAGTGAATGTCCGAATAGAGGGCGGAAAACGCACACTTTGCACAGGACGGCCTGCTACGGTCATATTTTAAACTTATTATCTAGATAGTAATAATGACATAAGAGGCGACACTTTTACCTTTGATGTTCAGCATAGAGTTCCAGTGACTTTGAAACGTTCAATCCGTTTAAATTGATTATAATTTTAAATGCAGCTTTACGAAGAGATCAAGCCAGGCCTCTTTTGGTTGAAGTTTATTTATATTTTATGCTGAAGCTCATGTTAGCGTCTATCTCTGTTTTCAAGACTCACAACATTGCAAAAGCAGGACACAGAATATGCGATATGACAAAGCGAGGAAATAATGTTCAGTAGATTTTTCATTATTTATTGTTAATTCATCTAGTGGCTTCCTAAGATCCATAAAATTTAGAGTCGCCTCACGGTCTTTAATGCTCAGTTTTGATTAAATTGATGGAAAAAAGAGTTCAGTCCCAGACTGATAATTTGTATGACAAAATTATATAAATACCTCTACAATTTATAAGATGATTATATTAGAAGACATGACACTAATATGAAAAGCTCTTTACCTCATTTAGTAGTCGAATTGCTTTCAATTCAGCGTTCGATAAATACACCACTTTTCAATAGAATTATATTTCTCTTTATATAAAATCGCATTGAAAACTTTTCGTATTTAGTCTTATTTTATTTTCACTGATATAGCTCTGTACAGATGTTAAATTCTATAAGTATATTAATAATGAAGCATTTTAAATTCCAATATGTTCTAGAAGTTTACTGAAGATGTCAAATTAACAGCGAGTGCTATAGAAACATATTCTAAGAATTTAGAATATTATGAAATCGCTTAATAACGGTCAATTAGTTTTCAACAATGTTTTTAAAAATCCGCAGAATTCTTTGACAAAACTCAGTTCCAACTACTTCAGTTTTTAAGACTATACCAACTAGAGTTTTCAGGGCGACCTAATGATCTTATAGTATTATTCATATTATTTTAAAACTATTATCGGTTTCAATAGTATATTGATAATGGAAATTATTCACTAAAATTTTGGTTATTTATTTAATTATATACAAATACAAAATAATGAAAGATTAATTTAAATTTTAATTTCGATAATACGTGTAAATTTGCGTCTAACACTCTGGCCTAATAGCCCGGGAGTTTGCATTGCATTTTAGGTAGTGTTTTTACGCCGATCGATTGTTATCTTTTTCGATAAATCTGGTATGACTAATAAGTAAACCAAGCGTCAGCTGGCGCACCCGCGGTGGGTATGGGTGTGAGAGGCTGCGAAAGTGGTAAAAAAAAATTTTTTTAAGTAATAGTACGCCGGCTGAAAGTTGTTTTTATAAATAGTTGACACCATTGTGAGTTGAAAAATAATCGTCAGCTGCATCGTGGAAGGGGATTGTGCGTTAGCTGGTCGCATGAACTTGTAAAAAAACGCGTAAAATATTTCGCATTTCACTTTTTTGCACTGACAGCAGCTGAGACAATTTCGTTACCTAGGATTATGATTATATCGCTATCATAATCCTAGGTAACGTAAATACAACGAAATACAAAGACAATTTTAATTCAAGAAAACTTTTTGTTAAGGCTTAAAATACAAAATGCTAATAACACTGAACTAAACATTTTCAAGTTTTCTTTTAACATTAAGGAGGTAACTGCCTCCTTTTGCAACCCCACCTCACCAATGATCTCGATTATATTAAAACAGTGAAGTCTATAGGACAAAGCGCGTTTAATAATGTGCAAATGATATCGAGATACAAGCTAGCTGTCTGTGTTTGAACTTGGCTTGACTCAATAATAATATATAATTTGTGACGTGTCGTATAACAGTAAAAGAATTTAATCAAATATTGTTTTACTTAATTTTAAATTATTTGCATTTTTAATTAAAAAATCACTAATCCCAAAGGTCTTTAATTTTAAGGTTAATTAATGCAAAAGTGCCAAGTTTTATAGACATTTCAATCTTGTGAATGTGATACAAAGCTTTTGAAATATCTACATAGGCTTGTTTTCCTATTCTGAAGGAGTTCAGATTTATATGAAACGCTGTATAACAAAATATAAAATACGATATTACATAGTGTTGGGATATTTTTATTCGCAGTATAGAAAATGAAAGCAGTGGCTCAGAAAGCTACAGCAAATGTCAAAATTTGTATCAGAAATTATGTGTGTGGAAATGAGAGGCGCATTTATATTGCAGCGATACACAGTTCAGCACCTCGACTCAAAGTATGCGGCAGCAGCTGTTGCGGTCATAGGAGCGGACAAGCCTGTACTGCGCGAACATCTCGGAAATCAAACATTACTTTGATATAGGTTTATTATTAAGAGAATTGGATACCTACAAATACCCCTGCACTCTTCATCTCAATCAAGAATAAAAAAAATTTTGGAGCATACAAGTAATTCAAGAATTACAAGGCGCTATATTCATGTAGGTACTGTGTGTAAACGTTTTTATCGAACATAGTGAAAATAACACTGAGACGATTTATAATTTTGTAGTAGGCTACGAGCCATAAGACCTTATATAAATATGTATTGGATTACATAGAAAAAATAGTACAGTGAATTTTTTAAACAATTTTCCATAGCAACGGTTGACTATTAAGCGTAACTCGGAACCGGCTAAATAAAAAAAGTCATGATGTATCGTAAGACACCTGACAGAAGCTATGCTTCTTACGCATTGTATATAAAACCGAATTTATCAAAGATATAAATAATACAATTAAAAAGTTATTATTTGATCGCCATTTTGAAATCTGACGCCATTTTATTTTTTTGTGTCTTATTAAATTCTCAAATATCAATTTTCAAAAGGATCGGATAATTTTTACAAAAAAGTATATACCTATGACCGCCATTTTGAAATATGACGTCATGTTATTTTTTTGGGTTCTATAAAACTCGCAAATATTAATTTTCAAAAAGATCGAATAATTTTTACAAAAAAGTGCATACGGGCGCCATTTTGAAATCTAAAGTAATTTTATTTTTTTGTGTCCTGTAAAACTCAAATATTAATTTTCAAAAGGATCGGATAATTTTAGCAAAAAAGTACCTACATATGGCTGCCATTTTAAAATATGACCTCATTTTAATTTTTTGTGTCCTATGAAACTCTCAAATACCGATTTTCAAAAAGATCGGATCATTTTTGCAAAAAAGTACATATGACCGCCATTTTGAAATCTGACGTCATTTTATTTTTTTGTGTTCTATGAAACTCTCAAATATCAATTTTCAAAAGGATCGGATAATTTTTACAGAAAAGTACATACGGTCGCCATTTTGAAATCTGACATCATTTTATATTTTTGTGTCCTATGAAACTTTCAAATACCGATTTTTGAAGGGTCGGATAATTTTTACAAAAAAGTACATATGGCCGCCATTTTTAAATCTGACGTCATTTTATTTTTTTGTGACCTATGAAACTTTCAAATATCAATTTTCAAAAGGATCGGATAATTTTTACAAAAATGTACATACGGCGGCCATTTTGAAATCTGACGTCATTTTATTTTTTAGTGTCTCATGAAACTCTCAAATATCAATTTTCAAAAGGATCGGATAATTTTTACAAAAAAGTACATATTATGGCCGCCATTTCGAAATCTGACGCCAATTTATTTTTTTATGTCCTATAAAACTCTCAAATATCAATTTTGAAAAGAATCGGATTATTTTTAAAAAAAAGTGCATATGGCCGCCATTTTGAAATCTGACGTAATTTTAATTTTTTGTGTCCTGTAAAACTCTCAAAATCAATTTACAAAAGGATCGGATAATTTTAGCAAAAAAGTACCTACATATAGCCGCCATTTTAAAAATGACGCCATTTTATTTTTTTTGTGTCCTATGAAACTTTCAAATACCGATTTTCAAAAGGATCGGATAATTTTTACAAAAAAGTACATATGGCCGCCATTTTGAAATCTGACGTCATTTTATTTTTTGTGTTCTATGAAACTCTCAAATATCAATTTTCAAAAGGATCGGATAATTTTTACAAAAAAGTACATACGGCCGCCATTTTAAAAACTGACATCATTTTATTTTCTTGTGTACGGACATACAGACAGAGAAAGCCAAATTGTTCAGGAAAATATAAAACATCGAGAAATTCTGGTCCGATCCCTAGGTCCCGCCATCCGACAGACATCAATAATTAGTTACAGGTCATTTTAACTCAGTAGGCCATGGTTTTTAAATACAAAATTCAAACATCATCAGTAAAAAAATTGAATGACTATATTAAAATATAGTACTCGTTTTTATTATAAGTCAGAGCATACGCTATCTTCCAATATCCATATCACACTGTGCAACAGACAAGGACAACCGAAACAAGTTCGCGATTTATTAGATAAAAACGCATTTATAAATTTTAAAATACATATAAATCTGTATAAAAAAACTGTTTTGACACAATATTATACATAAAATCTATCTAGAATTTTCTGCTCTTTCGTTTAAGACAGGTTTCGAATCGATCTGACTTAAATTGAGAAAACTATAAGCAAAAAACAACGTTATTTCTAATTTGCTTCCCTCTAGGGCCAAAATTCAAAAATCGGGCGACGTTAGGATCGAATAGACCCCGAGAGAATTCGAACAAAAAAAAATTTTATAAAATCGGTTAAGCCGTTTGGGCTGTACGCGTGACACAAAATAGCGTGACAGATTCACAGATTCACAGATTGACAGACGTACAGACAAAGCGAGTGTATATAGGCGCTTCTAGCTTCGCTAAGATCGCGCCTAAAAACAAGAGTAAACGAAGATCCGTGCATGTGCGTATTTCATCGGATCGATTTAGCCCAGAACAGCTGACTTGGTACAGTCTGCGCGTCTTTATTAGTGTATTTGCCATATGGCACATACACTATTGGCGTCGGTCGGATGGTGGGACCTAGGAACAGTTTGCCACCATTTTTGAAAATGTTTATATATGTATGTATATATATTTATATATATATTTTTATATATATATTTATATATAAATGTGTGTACACGATAACTCTCGACAGACTTAAACGATTTTAACGAAATTTGGTACACACATTGGAACCCATTACCGCACGAAGCTTATTTAAAATGGGCCCGATCGGATCAATTTAAGGGTAGTATTTAGGGGTTGAAAAAAGTTTTTGGGCCCAAAAATACCGAAAAATTTGTCAGAATCGTTTCAAAATTGAAATTTAACTCTTTAGTAAAGATTAAAATGTGCTGCTAAAGTTTTAATAAAATCGGCCTGACAGGACCGGACTTTCAAATTTTATGAAAACACTAGTTTGTTGATATGAATTTACTTATGGAAGGGTGTATTTAATTTGGTGCAGATGCTGTACTGATAAAATCCATGTCTAATATCGAAATTTAGAAAAAATTAAT
Organism: Mongoloraphidia duomilia; assembly: GCA_039654895.1. Classification (NCBI taxonomy): domain Eukaryota; kingdom Metazoa; phylum Arthropoda; class Insecta; order Raphidioptera; family Raphidiidae; genus Mongoloraphidia; species Mongoloraphidia duomilia. The sequence continues at coordinate 23,855,081 of CM077516.1, read as the reverse complement.
TATTTTAAGGGATGTATTAAGGGGTTAAATTTTTATTTTGTCAAAAAACAAACTTAAGTTCACATAATAATGCCACAATCCCTGTATTAGCAAATACACTATATTGTCGGCAGGGTTTGGCACTGCGACCCGAGTTTTTTATTCTTGTCAATGAGCCATTTTCCTAAGAGTAGTTCTTTCAATTATCTACGAGAGGCAGCACTTGTGGTAGGGACAAACAATATTTATTCCCCATCAGTGTCGTGTCATTTTAGTGGTATAACTTAATTATTGAATTAATTTGATAATTAAGTTATACCACTAAAATGACACGACACTGATGGGGAATAAATAATGTTTGTCCCTACCACAAGTGTTGCCTCCCGTGGATAATTGAAAGAACTACTCTCAAGAAAATGGCTCATTCTAAAATGCTAGACTATTCCGTGCCGTTTTGAGCCAATTCAAGTCGATTCTGTGACGCTATATATATGTTACCGGCAATCTGTATAATACAGGCATTGTATACAATGCCTAGGCTATGTATAGAATGCCTTGAGCCGGTAGGCAATGTATGAAATATTATGAATATTAATATCTATTATATGCTTTGTCTAGGCATTGTATATAATGCCTCGGCATTGTATAGAATGTCTGCTGGTCCACCGGCAATGCGTGAAATAAATTGATATTGGTCTATATTTATGAGTATTATGTAATTACCTACCTCCTTAGTATAGGGACACATCTGCCGCACGTTCGGCGGCGCAAAGTTCAGTAGCGCAAAATTACCAAGGATATGACAGCGAATAGTTCAGCCTAGTGTGTCATACGTAACTCACTCGTAAAATACAGTACACGCGTGTCACAGATGTGTCCCTACACTTACATACAAAATGACGAACCAATAAAACACCATATAATATCAGATTGCTCAAAATCAACTTTATTAAATGATAATGTTAGAGAACTTCTCTTTTTTGCAATAGAATTGTTACATTACAACGTATTTTTTAATATTATAAACTTACTTTTGAGTTATATATCAAAAAAATATTCATTGCAAATTTGCAACACTCATGAAAAAGGAACTTAGTACCTATCTATAACTTAACTAAGTAAATCAGAATAAAATTTAAGTGAAACTTTAACTTTAAATAATTTGGGTCAGCAACAGTCTCATTTGGTTAAAAATAATCAGGTCATATAATTAATAAAAAAAGGAACTTATAGTACCTTCCTATAACATTAGTAATATTAACACATTGCCGGCTGCTCATTCGGCATTGTACACAATGCCTAGGCCAAGTGTGAAATAAATAATATTTTATACATTACCTGAACGTTTTAGGCATTCTATACGTAGCCTAGGCATTGTATACAATGCCGGATTATACAGATTGCCGTTAACATATACAATTTTCTAGACCCACAGACGCGCAAGTCATCATTTGAACTTATATAAGTCATTACCTTATTGAATACACAGTATATTAATATTAAACTTATAAACGGTGTAAGATGGAATTTATCAGTTTTTAAAATTTTCTAAATGAGAGAAATAAAATATATCAATGTGGTGTAAGAAACGGGTATAATATGGTGGAAGAAAACGTAGGCTTAAATTCGCAATTTTAATTTCACTATTAATATTGCTAATTAATTACAACAAATATTAAAAAAAAAACGACGGAAATAATTATTTAAAAATTATCAAAGGAATGTTTTGCACATTTTTATACAGTGCATGGTACTCGCAAACGGTTAAAGAAATTTAATTATAAGTGATAGAAAATATTGTATCGTTAAATAATAACGAAAATTACCATTTAATACTATTTATACATCGTAGACAGAGAAATCTAATATTTTTTTAATGTCTTAACTAAAAATGCCATACTGTATCGACTGCTCCAATGTGTACAATTTACAATGTACAATTATAGTTTTATGGTCAGAATTGAAGACCAGTCTTGTAAAACTGAATTTTGTACCTTTTGTATGATTTCAGCAAATTTTGTTTATTATTATTGATGTAATTAAAATGAGATACCCGTTTATTAAACATAAACACTAAACAGGTCAATGAAATTTAATTTGACGAGCGAGCTGTCTCCTGTTCACATAACTGTTAGGGCCCGCGTATACATACAATTTTTAATCACACAACTATTTAGTTGTTTATCAAAAGGCTATTAGAGTAGATGGAAGCGCGCATACATACAACACGATAGTTGGCCGACTAAAAAATCGTAAAACCACATCGATCGCCTATTGACTGAACTATCGAAGAACTGTCGTCTACAGCTGTGTATTGACGTGCGCATACATTCAACTAAACAACTAATTGAATGTATGCGCACCTCTTACAACTAAACAGTTTAGTCGAATTGAAATCGCAACACGTACCCAACTCGACTAAACTGTTTAGTCGTGAAACAATTAGGTATTTAAATTTAAAAAAAAAATATTAATTTTTTAATTTTTTCTAATAATTTAACATAAATAATATTGAAAAACGAAAAGAAAATTTTTTTAAAGCCACAGATAAATTACTAAAAATTAATTAACATGTATAAAAATTTAAAAAATATCACGTGACTTCAAAAGGCGCCAGGAATGTTTGCGACGTCGTTATGTTAAAATTTGTGTGCATTTGTTGGTATTTGTGTATGTGTATTACACATACTATCAAATATAATACATTTTTAACTAGGTAACCATGGATACAAAGACCATAGATAACATAATGACGGCACGCGCGTTCGGATTCTTTCGGCGCGTCATCGGAACTGAGTTTAAAAATTAATTTTCTATTTAAATATAACTTTTTAATTAGTAAGCAAAAAAATTAAATAAAAACAGTTTTGCTATAAAACTTGTATGTGGTCTTTCCATTTAAGTAAAAAAAAATTCATTCAAAAACTCAATTGTATGTATGAGCCAGGCCTAAGTTTGTTTTTTGTAAATCACCTTTCTTATTGTGAACATATGATATCGAGACACAGGAACTTGTAGGGCATTTGTATGTATACAAAAAGAGAAAATAGACCAACCTAAATCCATGCTTCTTACGGAAGCAAATTCAGCATCCTGGCCAAAACACACTCACATATTATATGTATGTATATAAGGCATACATATTCAGCAAGGTGTGTAACCCAGTGGGTTGGTATACACCACCATACAGCGCGTCTACGTATGCATGCTGTGTCGTGATTTGAACCAACGTCTCACTGGTGCAACTTGCCGACTGGACGCGATCATAACGGTGCGAGAATAGCATCGCATGTCGTTACTTGTAACGATTCAATCTCAGATTCAGAAAGTGTAAAATTTTTCACAACAGAACATTTTTTGTTTGTTCATAGACACACTGCATTCGTATTTATTTTCTCGGGAGCAAACTGAAGAGTAGTTGCAACATTTTTTGAGTTTATGTTTTTATCTATAAGATCTAGTAGCCTGCATTCTTATGCAGATAATGTAGTCACGTTGGCGTCTGCCCCTTGAGATTTTCTGGCCTTTGATGGCCTCAGTCATGTTTCCAATGCAAGTAATCGAAGAGTAGGTACTGTTTCACCTGGACTTTACAGTAGGTATCCGAAATATTTCCAGTCTATTGTTTTTTGTTCATGTTTGAAAGATTTTTTATTTATAAAGACCAGGTCATACTTTTCATACAAACATGTACCTGTTCAACATTGACAAACATTTTTTCTATATTTATATTAGGAATGTCTATATTGATTATATCAGCTTGGTATACATATTTCTAATGCGATACAGAATTGATATGTTACGGATATTATAAATTAACTTTTATACTCTGAAAACTTGGCAAGGATCGGGTAAGAATAGTCGACAGCTTTTGTAAAAACATTTCATTTTTCAATGCTGTCAGACTTTTCTGTAGTGGGATATGACTTTACCTACTCTATGCCAAAAACATCTGGTTTTAATCCATCAAGAATACAGCTGCCATTTTTTCACAGTCGGTTTTTTTGGCAAGTACTATTTGTGGTTATATAGGTTCATTAATTTTGTGGGAAGAAATATAAAATGAATCAATAAGTATGTGCTAATGACCATAATAGCCGAGGCACTATTAGTAATTTTTTCCTAAATAAAAAAATAATAACACATATATAATCGAGATGTGAAAATCCCTTTCATTCTCATTTAGTTGTTAAATGTTTTGTCGGTATTACATGAATCGGTAGCGCACTGCGACTGTTAGAAGAGTAATAATAAAATATAAAAAATAAAATCTATTTGTAAACAATCTTGACCTGTTTGATCTAAGACTGTATTACGTTGAAACACGTAGCGTTTACGTGAAGCTTCTGGTTAGTCCCAAACCACTTGACACAAGATTCATTCAGTTCTTAGAAAAGAAGTATAAAGACGATCGTTGAAAAAGTCGGTTTTACAAACTTTTTGTTGAAAAAGGAAACACTTGAAAATCTGATTTTTAACGTTTATAATACGTTTGACATCGCTGTATTTTGTAAGCTGCACAAAGTGTACTATTTTAGGACAAATTATTTAATTATGACTTGTAAATAAAATTAGGTATATTATTTTTTGTATTGTTCAATATCATTGTTTGTTTATTTTTAAGATCACCAATTACCATGCTTGCCTGGTCTTCGTCCAAAATGATATTTTTAATTCATTATTTTTAATAGTCAATTGAAAATCCAATTGATACTTTCACAAATTCTCAGATTAGAATCTGATAACTGCAGGGAAATAGATGGATTCATGGAAACAACATACACACAACGGTACCTATGTGAGCTCATCTAAACTGAAATTCTGTTTAATTAGATGCTTTTTATTGAAACCGTGTTTGTCCTTATGTCCTTCTGTCATGATGTCCTTGTGTTTTGGTGTCACGAAGGCACCGCTCGCAACAAGTCCATTTGGCGCAGCGGATAGCGTGTTGGCCTTTTAATTCAAAGGTCGTGGGTTCGACCCCTCATAGAACCGTCTAGAAACTTCATGAATTTTATTTATAAAGAAATGAAACACATTTTTCATTTTAGAGATATACTCGAAAAACCAAAAAAAGAGACCTTTGAAGTGCCCCCCTCCTCTTTCATCCACCCGGCGGTCAACAAGGACTTTTAATATGTTTTTTTTATGAACCAGTTCAAACAAATTCCCGAAATCGGTTTTTGCGCTTATTGACTTTCCGGCTAGATCCCTGTTTAGAGCACTCACTGACTGAGCTACTAGCAGTTGGCTGCTGTTATTAATTAAAAACAGATTATATAAAATGCAGTAGATATCATCACAAACAATGTGGCAAGGGTCTAATTCTTTGGTTTCCTGAACTCGACAGTTTGAGAAAGTGCATTGGAATGTAGTGTCTGGTTATTTCGTTTTGTATTTTTTCTTTTGCACACACGCGCGCATGCACACATTCACACTCGTCAGTTGGTGTGAGGGTCTACAAAAGCGAGTAAGCAGGACAAGTCGAGTGTGGCGCTTTCTACTAACAAGTGACAACGTGTGGCCGCCTTACTGGTGTGTTTGTGTGTCGTAACACAGAAGAAGACTTACAGAAGCGTCAGTGGCCAAACCATATTTTTATATGCGCATGATCAAGTTCGTCATATTATTTATAATCTTTACAAAAAATCTTTACAAAAGTCTTTACAAAAAAATCAGTGACTCTTAGTTTTTGAAAGCGCCGTAAGTGGCGCTGTTTCAATACGGAGCTAAGAATCACATGACATTGTTAACATTGTCATTATAAAATACCTATTAGTAAGAATACACATTTAATTTTTAGTTATGACTTCCCCTTTTTACAAGCTTTTATTTAACTTGCAATGTATGTTAGTTTGTTTGTCTGTGTGTGTGTTTGTTTGTTTGTTTGTGTGTTTGTTTAGGTCAAATCTTGCAAGTCCATTTTGAACGACTTCCACGTATCCGATCGATTTGAAATTTTGTACACATATGTATTCCCGATGACAATAATATAATAATCGTTTTTAGAAATAAATTCAACCCCTGAGGGGTTCAAACGGGGATGCAGGGTTTTTTTTGACTAATCAACGCCCAAGTCAAATCGTTGAAGCTAGAAACTTGAAACAGTTGGTTCCTTTCCTGACGTAAGCATCCACTAAAAAAGAATTTCTCGAAATTCAACCTCTACGGGTGTTAAAGGGGGGTAAATTTTGAAAGACTAAAATGAACAAAGTAAAAATTCAGCCGTATAAACCAATTGTTTAAAATAAATATTAGTGAAAAAAACTTTTTAGGTTCATAATTATTATTAATGACAAATGTATTGGGAACAAATAAATATTCTATTCTATTCTATTCTAAAAGCGTGGGTCATGACTGATAAACTATCATAGAGTTTACGACCCACGCTTTTATAATTATGAACCTAAATTATTAAAAATTATTTTTTCCTTTTTAGTGCATTTAAATAAAAGCTTGTCTCTAAAAAGTTTTATTTACAATAATTCCTCAAAAAATTGTGTTTGGTTTTGTGTTCGGTCACTCAATTTAGAAACCTGTCACACAAAGAATAAACCTTCAGCGAAAAATGTTTATTAATTTCTTCATGAAGATACAAAATGCTAAAAATAACCACAAACCACCAAACCAATTAAAAATACTCAACGTATGTTTCGCCAACTTGGTCAGGAGATTATTAAATCTCCTGATGATGCCAATTTGGTTGGCGAAACGTACGTAGAGAAATTTTTTGAATAATTTGGTGTTTTGTGGTTATTTTTAGCATTTTGTTTTTATTTCTTAATTACTGAAACAACAGTTTAAGAACTAAGACCGATAATACAATTTTTAGTAACTGTGAAGAAGAAAATATCATTTTTAAGTTAGACATTTTTAATATTTGAATTATCAGTGTTCACTGTTCAGTGACTTGCTTCTTAAAATTAAAACACAAAGTTCGTTCCAAAATTGTAATACATTCCGTCGCATTTAAAATGAAAGAATCTAAAAAATATTCACAGTGCAATTTAACATTTTGAAGATTCCGTTTACCGCTGATAGTTTTAATCTTAAACGGTTCTCGAGATATGTAAGCTAATTCTCTATATTATATACAGAATCAACGGTAGGTAATGACAGCGAGTGTTATTTCTGTATTCCTCTTCTGTGATTCTACTAACAAGTGAGAATGTGCGGACGCCTCGACTGGTGTGTTGGTGTGTCATGTCGTCAAGCTTCAGGCTGCTTCATATGTGCATATATTATGTCATAAGAATACACACAAACACAGCGAACCTTGTGCTACCTAGTGTTGCCGTTGATGCATTCTCTTATAGCCTTAACGCCTCAATACTATACTATACTGCACCAACACTCACTACAAAATACTTGTTATGTACAATCTTTGCAGATAAATACGTCGAGAGTAGAGACAACATCTGCACTGTTGACTGTATATTATATAATAGTGATTTCCTTACGTCTTGAATAGTTGTGGACTGTGGTTGTTTGGTTGATTTGTTGAGAAACTCGTCTTCGAAAAAATTGAACGATAATAGGGTATTTGCAGGAATTCTTTAGTGTAATATTAATAGAGCAGTAAATTGACACCTGGGATGATGAGATTTCTAATACCTATATTCAAAAATATATTTTGAAATATTTATATAAGCCCCGCCCGCTAAAAAGCGTTTTGCTCTTATCGATTATAAAAATGCGATAAAAAAATCATGCAGGTTCCCTATTTCCGAAAAATCGTCTTGTTCTTATTAATTTTTATTTATATTTTGAACAAAAACAGTGGATTTTTAAGGCTATCTGGGTTAATTAATATTTTCAATTTCAATTTAGGATTATTTTCAGCGATTTTCAGTAATAAACTGGAAATCAAGTTGATACCTTTATCACTTTGAAAAAAAAATTTAGTCGATAGACGTTCATTGAAAAAATACCTAGTGTTTATCAAAAATGTATTGAGCAGATGAAAAAATTAATTTCATTGTAGATGTAAAACTTTTTCTTCTTGAGAAATTATAAACAGTTTTTTTAATACAGCGTCCCTTCTGACTTTTTTGTGTACAGTTCTCAGATTAAAGTGATTAATGATAAACGATATCAAAAATATTTTACTAATAAATTAATGCAATGAAGTATGGTTATATAGACCTGGATAATAATGATAATTCGGTATATTATTTTTTAATAATTTCAATAGAAAACCGAATAACCGAATATTTGGCGCTGTTTTGGCGTTAATGAATAGAAGGAAAATGTTGTGGTGACAGATTCTGACTTTTTAATTAAAAAAAACATTGAAGTCGGAAAAATTCCAAATTATTGTTAATTTATATTCGCATTAATAATTTACAGTTTGTCTATAATAGTGTCGGTCAAACAGTAAAAAAATATTCGGTATACGGCGAAAAGTAAAAACGTTCCCGAATAGGCAGTATACCGTATAGTTGTCTAGTATTCGTTGTAACTCTTGTGCACAGAGATTGATATCAAATAAATTTTTCTGCCCTTAAAACATTATAAAGAATCTTTAAAACTGTTTTTATTATTCATAGAGTTAAAACACTTTCAAGTTCGTAAGAGAAAAAAGTACAAATACTTGTCGTCTGTTAAAAACTTTTCGATTTATTTTATCTAGTAAAAAGCATCGAAGCATACGGTAATAATTTATTATGTGAAATGTTAGTACGTAGTAGAAGTAACTAGACGACATTCAGGAGGATAACCTTATACCTATCCGTAATCCGCAATAGTCGAAGGTGCATACCTACAGTAGGGCTATCCACCTGCTCTGGACTATAAAGGACTAACGCTGTGGAATTTATTGCGTTCCAGGCGAGTTGCATGGAGCGGCAGTTAGCTAGAAGTTAGTCACCCATACATATGACTGTATAGCATGTATAATACTGCACCTATACATTACTTAAATGCGTCCTACTAATGGTAATGGTAGGAGTTTCAGAATGCGCCGATATGTTCTAATTGGAACACATTTATATGCAATTAATAACGTTTCACAAAAGAATTTATCAATTATTCTTGGTCTAAACTATCACTTAGTGTCAATTCATTTTATGCAGCTATAGAACCCTACCCTAACGGTGATTTTAGAAAATAATTTTATGAATTTGCTTTTAAGAATTCATTTAGTGAATTTAGAATATTGTTGTCGATATAAGTTAACTCAATTTTATAAATTTTGGAAATTTTCAAAAATAATTTTTTATTAATGCAGTGAATAAAATATAGTAGGTATGTTTAAATTATTAGTGAGTATTAAGCTCCGTTGATTTAAAATTTATTATTTTAAAAAAATATGTAAATGCTCTATTTAACTGTTATGTAAAATCGATAACAGGAAATAAAACGCTTATGATCTCTGTTGTCGAGCGTGTATATTTTTCAATATTTTATCGATAACAAGAGACACGAGCGGCAAAAAATATTTTACGGTAATAATAAAAATATGATTTGTCCTCGTATTATAGTGTAGGTATTCAAAATAATGCATATGCATCACATTTGTACAAGTAAGTACAGGTGGCATAATTAACATACTTGGAACCACTGTCGACTGAAGGTAAAATATCGACAATGTGGTTAATGTTATCTGTCCAATAATTTTTAACGATACATTTTCAATACACTAATATAAAACAATTAAATTCAATAGTTACATTATTATTAATCGACACTAAAAGTTGGTAAAATGTGATTTTTTTCGCTGAAATATACAGCTAATGTAACTATCACGAAAAATTTCGAGTAGCTGAGTAGTCGTTAAATCACAATGTAGCACGTGTGTGTTGGCCCTTAATCACACTTGAGTAAGTGCGTAACTATTCCACAGTAAATACAATTCTTTAGCATCTAGTAATCTCTACAGTTACATGATACAGTACATAATAATTAATAGCTGGTTTAACACAACATTTATTGATAGTCAACTTGTACAAGTGCCATTTGTAGCATAATGAACGAACCCCGGTGATTTTTTCTCCACATCTTGTAGTTATGCTCCGGTTATCACGTAATATTATAGCTAGTTTTTTTACGTAGAATTTAATACGACTGTATATAATCTTAGAAATGGAATTTGGAATTGTTCAGTCATTTAATCAGAATATAATTAAAATGAATAACAATATATGAGTTAGGTAATTGTGGACAACAATATAATAATTATAAAAAAATTCATTGTTGAATTAATTAATAATTATTATATTGTTGTCCACAATTACCTAACTCATATATTGTTATTTATTTATGTAATGTATTTTGTTCAGCCCTAGCTTATTTTATGTAATTGTAACAAATGATTATGTTATTGAATTTATGTAATCACCTAAACTGTAAAAATGTACATTTTTGTTAGAAAATAATTCAATTGGATTCCAGCATTTATATGGTTAATATAAATTATTATTTTTGAGTTAATAAAGAATTTATTTAAAATTATAATATATATTCAAATATTACACTGGCGACGAGTAAATAATTCACGCGAACTAGTAAAAATAATGGCTGCAATAATTGGTTCAGTAGATAATTTTGATCATAATGAAAATGACTGGTCCATTCATAAGAAAAAACTCGAGCAGTTCTTCGTTTCAAACAAAATTGTGGATGCTGAGATAAAGAGGGCAATCTTGCTAAACTCACTTCAAGAAAAATCTTACAAATTGTTAGAAGATTTATGTTTTCCTGAAGAACCGGATGTTACGCTATACAGAGATTTAATAGTAAAACTGGACAGACAGTTTAAGCAAGTTCGTTCTGGATTCGCAGAAAGATGGAATTTTTACACCGCATCAAAAGAAGAATCCGAATCTATCCGGGAATGGGCAGCTAGAATTCGTAATTTGGCGATATACTGCGAGTTTCAAGATCATCTCGACACAGCCCTCAGAGATAAATTTGTAACCGGTTTTGTAGGCGGTCAAATCAGAAATAAATTGTTTCTAGAAGACGTTAAAACGCTAACATTTGACAAAGCCGTAGAAATCGCTTGCTCGATGGACTGTATCAACAAACATTTGGAACAGGAGCAAATTCAGATAAAGCAAGAGCCTGTTCATAGAATAGCAGGTAACCGTCAACAAGGCAATAATCAAAAATGCAAAGTATGCGGTTACAGCAACCATACGGCCAAGGAATGCCGGTTTCGCAACTACAAGTGCAAGAAATGTCTGCAGAAAGGACATCTAAAGAAGATGTGTTCGGCGAACAGCACCGGTAACGATCGATCGGTGAGGCAGTTAGAAGAAGTTGGAGAAACCGACAACGACGAGTTTAGCCTGCACAATATCAAATCAGACCAAGGGGGGCCGATCATAGTTGAAGTTCACCTTAATGGCATACCAGTCAGCATGGAGGTCGACAGCGGCGCTGGGATTTCAGCTTTATCAGCAGAAGTTTGGTATAAATTTTTCAATAGTAGTACAATGCTTAATACCAATGCATCCCTAGTAAATTTTGATGGCTCTAAGATTAAACCACTTGGTATCGCGCGTTTAAATGTAGATTATAACAATAAATCTCAAACTTTAGATTTTTATATCATAAAAAATGCAGGATCATCCATTTTGGGCAGGAATTGGATGCAAAAATTCAACGTTAAGTTAAATATTTGTAATTACGTAAACAATTCCGAAATCCAGCCTATAATCGAGAAATATCCAGGGGTATTCAATAATAGTTTAGGTGAATTTAATAGAAACGTAGTTAGCTTGAAACTAAAGGAAAATTCAACTCCTAAATTTTTCAAACCCCGTTCTTTACCATTGGCTCTAAAAGAAAAAGTTGATAAAGAAATTGATAAACTGGTCAGTTTAAAAGTTTTAGAACCGGTCGATTACTCGCAATGGGGAACTCCTATAGTCCCCGTTTTAAAAAAGGACGGTACAGTCAGAATTTGCGGCGACTTCAAAGTCACATTAAATCCATGTCTTTTAATAGAAAAATATCCACTCCCAAGAATTGAAGACCTATTCATGCTACTAAGTGGGGGATCAGAATTTTCAAAAATTGACTTGTCCATGGCGTACCAACAAATTAAACTTGATGAGAAATCAAAAGATTTAACTACCATTTCAACCACAAAAGGGTTATTTAGGTACACCAGATTAGTTTATGGATTGGCGTCTGCTCCAGCGATCTTTCAAAAAATTATTGATTCTTTGTTTGTCGGAATAAAGGGGGTAATATGTTTTATGGACGATATCCTAATCACAGCATCAAATAGACGCGAACATATTAAACGTTTGGGCGTAGTTTTGGACATTTTGAAAAAGAACGGATTCACTGTTAGTAAAAATAAATGTAATTTTTTTCAACAAAAAGTCGAATACTTGGGGCATATTATAGATAAGTCAGGATTACATACAGACAGTAAAAAAGTTGAGGCGATCCTTAAAGCAGAACCGCCAAGCAACACAAAGGAACTACAATCCTTTTTGGGTCTTATAAATTTTTATAGAAAATTTTTACCTAATATGTCAACCGTGCTAGCGCCGTTATATAATCTACTTAAAAAAGATATTAAATTTGATTGGCAAAACGAACATAAAAGCGCGTTTGATAAAATAAAATCATTGTTAGCATCTAATAGTGTATTAGCTCATTACGACCCTAATGTTCCAGTAAAATTGACTGTTGACGCTAGTTCGGTTGGTTTAGCAGCCGTTCTATCCCATGTTTATGAAAATGGCACAGAACGGCCAATATCAGTTGCATCTCGTACTCTATTGCCTAGTGAGAAAAATTACGCTCAAATTGATCGAGAAGCAACTGCTATTATTTTTGGTGTCAAAAGATTCCACCAATATCTATTTGGAAGGAAATTCACATTGGTTACAGACAATCGCCCATTAATGTCAATATTCGGAAATAAAAATGGCATACCCATAATGGCTGCAAATCGCTTGCAGCGTTACGCAGTAATGTTAAGTGCGTACACTTTTGACATAATGTATACTAAATCCGAAAATAATATTGCAGATTTTTTTTCGCGTAAAGCAGTGACTGTAAGCAATGCTGATGAAATAAATAATTTTGATACCACCTATCTACATTATATTCAGGAAATCGGTAAATTACCGGTAACATTCTCAGACATTGAACGCGAAATCCAAAATGATAACGTGTTGAAAATAGTATTTAATTATGTCAAAAATGGATGGCCGGAAAAAATCGATAATGACGAAATTAAACCGTATTTTCTTAAAAGAAATCAAATAACAATTGAAAATAACTGTCTTATGTGGGGATATAGAATTATTATTCCTACAAAATTTTACGAGTACATTTTAAAGGAAATACACAGTTCACATTTAGGCATTATCAAAATGAAAAATTTGGGTAGATCTTATTGTTGGTGGCCTAAAATGGACAAAGATATCGAGTTAATATCCAAATCATGCGAACAATGTTTAGCAAATAGTAACAATCCCAGTCGATCATTGTTAACAACGTGGCCATGGCCAAACGAACCTTGGGAACGTATACATGTAGATTTTTTAGGTCCCTTCAAGGGTAAATCGTATTTAATTATAGTCGATGCGTATTCCAAGTGGCTCGAATGCATTGACATGAGAGAGTCAACTAGCGCTGACGCTACCATTGAAAAATTGTATGAGATTTTCGCGAGATTCGGGTTGCCTAAAATTTTAGTGTCCGATAATGGTACGCAGTTTTGCAGCAAACAGTTCCAAAATTTTTTAAAAACCTATGATATTAAGCATTGCACTACTCCTGTTGGACACCCAGCAACAAATGGTTTAGCCGAAAATGGAGTTAAGCTGATAAAAAATGCAATTAAGCGTTCATCGTGTTCTAAGAACGATATGAATATTATTATTGCAAGGTTTTTGTTTCAATACAGAAATAATATTCATTCTACAACAGGAACGTCTCCAACATATCTTTTATTTAACAGACCTGCGAGAACTAAATTAGACCTAATTAAACCACCTAATCAACAAAATATGAATAAAAACATTGATACTGAAAAAATAAAAAATTATGTACACAAAAAACAACAATTACAACGCACATATTATGGGGGGAGAAGAAAGGTTAAATTTGAAGTTGGTCAGTCTGTTTTTGTCAAAGACTATTCATGTCCGGGGAAAGTTTCGTGGAGAAAGTCTAAAATAATAAAAAATCTTGGCACAAAAACTTATTTGGTCGAAACATACGACACTAAAGCTATGTGGAAACGCCACGCCAACCAAATTGTTAATTGTGAAAATTTAAGTAAGAATTATGATAATTTGTTTGATGATGTTCCAAATTTATTTGAAAAAGGTTCGAATCAGAGTAATGCTGAAAATTTACAAGCAGAAGGCAACGACACTTCTGATTACACTGTTAATGACGACAGTAACGCATGCCCTTATAATTTGAGAAGCAGAGCTAATACGTCTTAAGGTATAATTATTTTGTTGAATTGTATGCGGAAAATAAAGTTTTATTTTTATGCTTTTCCAAATAGATAAGGGAGCAGTGTAATGTATTTTGTTCAGCCCTAGCTTATTTTATGTAATTGTAACAAATGATTATGTTATTGAATTTATGTAATCACCTAAACTGTAAAAATGTACATTTTTGTTAGAAAATAATTCAATTGGATTCCAGCATTTATATGGTTAATATAAATTATTATTTTTGAGTTAATAAAGAATTTATTTAAAATTATAATATTTATTCAAATATTACAATTTAAAACGGCTTGTACGAGCCATTTGAGTTATTAATATTTAAGTTTCGATTGTAATTTAAAAATAAATCGGCTCTCGCATGAGATGTGATTTAGTATTGAAATAGGTATATATGGGAAGGAACAGATTTCACTTTCGGGGCACTGTGTGAGTAAATGGCAACTCAACCAGCCGGAAACTGGGAATTTCAGGTTCAAGTCCTGACAGTGGCTTCTGATTTTTTCCTTATATATCTTATAACAATCGTTTGACGTTTAACAATCATGATGGCATAATATGCTGACTGATATGTTAAGAAATACTATTCACTACCTAGTGGATGCCTTGTGGATAAAAAAATTCATTGTTGAATTAATTAATAATTATTATAATTAAAATGGTTTTCTTAATACAAATCAAACTTCTAAAATTTCAACCACCTAAAATTTGTTTAACTAATTTCAACACAACATATTTTTATATCACGAATGTAAGTAAATAAAATCTTTCGTTCCTATACCTAAATAATAAAAAATAATTTATAATCTTCAATATACTACATACTTTTTACAAAAATTTTCAAAATACTTTTAATTATAAAATTACGGATTACTGAGGATGCTACCAAGTAGCGAAACGTGTAATTTTTACAATTTTATTAAATAAACCGTTTTATGACAAATTTTACTAAAATTTTCTTTTGGTGTAACATGGCTGATTAAATGACTGAACAATTCCAAATTCCATTTCTAAGATTATAGTTAGTATTAATGTTTGAGTCCATTGTAATTTAATATTAGTAATTTGATGGGAAAGATGGACAATTATTCGTATGTAAAACTTTTTTATTTATCGCCAACGTTTCGTCAACATTGTTGACTTCCTCAGGGCTCTACAGTGAGAAACAAATTAACAAATTATAATAACATATATAACAATAATTACTACCATTAATATTCTACAATATAAAAAACAATACCAAAATTGGACGTTTTACATATTAGTCAATGTCAAAAATATGTAATATGTAAAACGTCCAATTTTGGTAAATATTGTTTTTTATATTGTAGAATATTAATGGTAGTAATTATTGTTATATATGTTATTATAATTTGTTAATTTGTTTCTCACTGTAGAGCCCTGAGGAAGTCAACAATGTTGACGAAACGTTGGCGATAAATAAAAAAGTTTTACATACGAATAATTGTCCATCTTTCCCATCAAATTACTAATATTATAGTTAGTGTTTAATCTATCTTTATTGTGGATTATAGACGCGTCGGCAACTTAGGTCATTAGCGTCTTAAATACAACAAATATCATAGTATATCACTTAAAAACTAAATAACATCACAAAACATCAATGAGAAGAGGTGGGATTCGAACCCACGACAGTTTGATTCAGAGGCCGCGACGCTACCAACTGAGCCATACTGTCCTCGTTTAATCTATCAGTCACACTTGCGCAAGTGCCACTCTTCTACAGCTGATTTAATATTTTTAATGACAGTCACACTTGTACAAGTGTCACTCTACAGAGTGCAGTGAATGAAACTCACAGCAGCACCCGGCAAGCTCTTCAAACAGCTTGTAGTTATGCTCCGGTTATCCCATACATAGCTGGTGTGATGTATTTAGTGTGTCATTGCATAGCGAAGCCACGCTTATACTTTGCGAATCCCGAAGGTCCCATACAGGGATCACAATGAACTATTGCGCTCCCGGCGCCTTGCGGAAACTGGCTCTGATTACAACACTTCCATTACACTATGATGGTATGTTTGTTCAACTTGACATATCTACTCCGTAACGCGCCTGGTGAATAAATCAATGCTTCTTTTACACTCATATTTCACTAAAAATAGTGTGAAAAAATGTAGGCTGAACCGAATTGTAATAGTATATTGTGTAACTAGTGTGCTAAATACATCTTTATACGTCAGGCGCGATATTTTCAGCGCAAGTAGTAGGCGAGCACACACGAGCCTTGGCGAGTGTGCATCGCGAGCCGAATATGAGTGCTGATATTTTTAGCACGAGTAGTAGGCGAGCGTACACGAGCCTTGGCGAGTGCGCATCGCAAGCCGCATATGAGTGCTGAAAACATCACGCCTGACGCATAAAGATTTAGCACACGCGTTGCACACTATACTTTATATAACACATGCATGGTTTTAGAATTTAATTGAATTAAAAAAATAGTTATATAATGGTTCATTATGCAACTGTTTTTTCATTATAGCACTGAAAAGCGTTGCATAATGGATCATTATGTAACTAGTTATATATAATGAACCATTACAGCACTGAAAAGCGTTACATAATGGTCACTAGTTAATAAACGGATATTTAAGGTTCGCAAAACAGATACCTACGAAAAAACACTAAAAGCATGCATGTGTTATATAAACATTAATTTACGTACAACACAATATCATCGGTCTGATTTTTTCAGATGCTAATCTTTAAGCGAGTCTTTAAGCTATTTTTATAGAAGTCATATATTATAGGCTTAAAGAAAATATCGTAAGCATTTGCTGGGCTTATTATTTGTTAGTATAAACTTACGTTAGAGGAACGGAATACAATGCCAGGTAAAATAACATATTTTTTTAATAAATTCTTTCCATTACTAATTAAGCCGTAGGCTTCCGCGAGATGACTTTTTCACACGCCTTTTTGTCTCCAGAGTCAGTTAAATGATCAAATCAAAAAAATGGTATTGGCAAAAATTGCGTATAATTAGATGTTTAATAATAGTTATTTTAGATGTTTTTTTGTGAAATGGACAATTTTGGCCGCAATTTTCTAAAGGTGCCTGACCTTATTTCATAGCTCGGGTACAAGTATAGGGTGTTCAATAGTTATTGAGTTTAGATTTTTTTTATTTGCTACCCTTTGGGACCAAAATACAAAAATCGAGATTTGTTAGACCTCAAAAGAAATCGGAAACAAAACAACACCTAATTTTTTTTATTTTCAAAATGTTTACAAACTTACAAGGTTTACAACATTTTTTTGTTGCAAAAATGAGTAGAGTAATAAGCCATTATACAGAGTACCGTTGTAATAGAAAAAGTTACAGCACATATTTCTTCTACGAAACAGCGCTCTTCTTATTTACATGTCCTACTGAAATTTGGTTTCGATCCGCTCAGCCGTTTGACTTGTATCGTACTCACAGAGAAACAGACTTTTTCCAAAAACATTTTGTTTGGACTCGGGGTACCTTGAAATTAAAAAATATTGTGAAATTGTGAAAAGTGAATGTTCACCTAAATTAGTAGCATTCCTCAGTTGCAGAGCTGAAATGGTAAAAAGTCGTGACAGAGGCGTTAAATAGAGACCGAAAATTATTAAATTATGAGAATGCCCATGTCATAAAATATAATCGCCAGAATATTACATGCTCAGTTTTACAAACGGCAAATATGTTTAAACAGTTAATATTTTTACTATTTGTTACGGTCTTCTTCACTGTGATAATTATTTGTAATTAATTTCAGTAATAGTTTACAAAACAGAATATGTAAACACAATGGGATATATAAATACCTAGGTTGTATGTATTTTCTGCACAACAATCTGTTTATAATACTATTTCATACAGTAATTGTTTATTTTTTAAATACACAATGTTTCCACAATAATAAAAATATTTCTTATTGCATCTAAACATCGCATTCATAGCATGAGAAATGAGACTGCACATTTCATGAAATGTTTATTAGTGCATTCACCTATAATACATGCCTTTTATTATATCTCGCTAACTAGAAAAATTTGTGACAAGTATTAAAGTTCACTTTTCATAACTGAGACAAAATTTTATAAATTATTTGTAATTCGTTTTAAATCTCTTTTAAAATTAAATATTTGTTGTTGACAGTAACAACGGTCATGATAATAATTAATTATGATTAAAAACAAGCCGTGAGGTGGGTCGTTTATTCGGACTAAAGTGTGACCCTTGAGGTCCACATGACGAACTTCCCAGTTTGATAAATATTTAATAATAATAATTAAATTAGATATTACACAGAAAAGTAATCATTTTAATCATTAAAACATAATTATTATTTACGAAGTCGATATAATTTTTTATTCGCGAGATATTGTGTAAAATCTACTTTTTGGAGTCTATTTGGTTAAGAAAAAAGAACGGCTGAACCGATTTTGAAAAAATTTCTTTCAGATCATATTTACGTTAATACGCGTCGATTGGCACCCTAACGTAGTCGATATCATTTTTCATTCTCGAGATTTCGTCTTAGAAAAAAATGGACACATACGTACGTACGTACGTACATACGTACACACACACAGACATCTTTCTAAAAATAGTGTAAAAATAGTGTAGTGACCTTGAAACATAAAAATTTGTTATACATTTTGATTTCGATTTTCGGACCCATTACAATAACTTCTAATGGAAAGTTAATAATAATTTTAGCCCAATGTATAAATAAAAAGAAGTTTCAGTTACGAAAAATGAACTATGTTTATAACAATAATTTCTCAAGTTGACGAAATAAGGCAAGAGGCATCGATTAGGGTATTTTATTTTCTACTTGTTCTGAGACGTATAGACGGTATTCTCTGCGAGCGTCAAAAAAACGTATAATTTTCACTAAAACTCTATGTTGACTTCAACTTTGATTGTCTATAACTCTTAAGATTTATGAAAATAGGTATTTTCATTTTAAAATTCCATAAGAAACATAGTAAAATTACAGCTGTTAAAAAGGACACTAGATTTTAGTCGTAGGATTTCAAGGAGACGAAAGCGTGCGAAATTCGGGCCCTTTTTCTGATCATACCTTCCATCTATACGAAAATGTGTAAGAGCCATATTTTTAAAGATGTAGGTAACTATAGATTTTTTTTGTATCTATAGGGTGATTCCAAAGTTGACGTTATCCTTTCACCAGCGAATAGGGCTTCAACAAATAAGATTTTTTTTCCTTTGGCGCTTTTTCGAAATATCAACATCAACGGAGATACAGGGTGTCAAAGTTTTATTTAAAAAATTAAAATTTATTAATAACTGCCAAACTACTTGAGATATTTAAGAAAAATTTTGTAAAAAAATAAAATACATATGTATGTATTCAAAACTTAATTTTAGGTGCCCATTAAAACAGTTTTTATTTTTTTACTCGAAAACAAGGAATTCAATAATAATTTTTATTTTTAGAAAAATCAGTTTTTTTTTCTACGCGCGCCACTGGTCAACCCAAAAATATTTTATTTATTGAAGAATTTCCCTCCCCCGTAGCTATTGACACCTACAAAATTTTTCTTAAATATCTCAAGTGGTTTGGCAGTTATTAATAAATTTTAATTTTTTAAATAAAACTTTGACACCCTGTATCTCCGTTGATATTGATATTTTGAAAAAGCGCCAAAGGAAAAAAAATCTTATTTGTTGAAGCCCTATTCGCTGGTGAAAGGATAACGTCAACTTTGGAATCACCCTGTATATCTAATATAGTTATTGAGATTTTTGCATAAACACTTTTTTTGGGGATAGCTTATTCTTTTATGAATTCTATTATTCCCAATGTTTGTGTTATGCTGATAATTAGACTCTTCCTTTGGAAATGGAACCAAAACATTTTTTATAGTGACAAAAATATATTTCTTATTATTCAATAATTATTATTATTCGTATTACTGAGTTTACTAGCATAACATTAAATAATATTATTCTTTCTGATATGCCGAAGTGAAATAAAGAATTTTAATTTGACGTGTAGTTTTTTTACTTATCTGACCCCATTAATTTAATTGATATGCAGGAAATCAAAATATTCTTCTTACCTACCTAAAATCATCAAAATCTTGCATAATATAGTTTAATATATAATTGAGGTTAGATTAATATAACATAGTAGATACTCCAGTACACTATGGATAAAAAACTCCCAATTTTAAGTTTTAATATGCACATATTTGTCAAATCTACTCTTAGAAAAACATAACACTTATGAACGGGTTTCACTTTTCTATATTATGATCTGTAAGGGTGAAATCTTCTAACGCAATTTTGACCCACTTCCACTTGTCTAATTGACTTGAAACTTTGCAGTTTTATGTATTTCCGATGACAAGACAATCTTATATTCTGATATTTTGGGTATAGTAATATATTGAACATATTAATATATATTTTACGCTGATGACTTTAGCTGCAGAACAGACCATAATCTTAATATATTTATATTTTAAATAACAAGTTAAAAATAGAAAAATAATATGTGGTGGAAGTCCCGGTGCTGTTGGTGGGAGAACGTATCTACATTCGTTTTACAAGGTTTTTTTCATATAAAATATGACAAAATTTAAATATAAAATGGGTAAAGAAAAATTTAAAAAATAAGCATTTAATAAAATGTACGAAAAAAAATAGATCGTAACTGTAATAAAGTAACAGAATTTACGATCCGCTCTTTTATAATTATGAACCTAAATCAAATACAATTTCTTGTTTTTTAGTAAGTATATTTTAATAAAATCTTATTTAAAAAAATGTTTACCTATTTTATTTCTAATTCATGACAATTTAATTTTTTTGCTGTGTAGAGTTTGATTTAAATCGTGTATAAATGGTTTTCTACATAGTGTAGAGCAAAACATCTTATAGGTCACGTACTTTTAAGTATCTTTTCACTGCGCGAACTCCATGAGCAACGTGATATTTGTAATTATTCACGGCGTTTAATAGAGCAAAACTATACTACTTTATGATCCATGTATTATTAACCGAATTGACTGCGGGAGGTATGATAACACAAAATAGATTGTGCGAAAGAATGCCTTGTAATCTTTATAAAAACTAATGGCAAACTAGCTTTGACTGTTACTTAATTATTCTTAATTAACTATTATAAAACAAATGTACAGTTCGATCAATAAAACATAGTGCACACGCCTGGTTAATATTATCAAATACGTAGCAGAATAGACAGTTTTGAAGAATTTTCATATGTGTGTCCTTTCGGCCGATGATGTACACGTATTATACACACAGATGGCAGCAGTAGAGTAGTCTAGACTAGAACGGCAAAGCAAATATGCAAGGCGCCTATACCGTGAAACATCGCTTCGTGCCTAGGAGCCATACCTACTCACCTGACTGCCTGTTCTACCTGCGTACCTGTATGTAATTAGTAAAGTTAGTTGCTGAAACCAACTACTTAACCGGTTTTACTGCTACATAGCAATTGAAGGAGACATGCTGTAGTTAGTTGGGGTTATTAAGTTTCAGAGTTTATTGTGGGCACAAATATTCGTATATAGTTAGTATGTATATTATTATGTGTACATATAATATTATATTAATGTGCTATATTGCAATATCTTGTCTATTATTCATTACTACCTGTTCCGTATTTCATATTTGGCGGAGATTTTTTTTCTAAGGCGCTCTATGCTCTATTTAACATCGGATGAGCGTTTTTAAGCGCATTCAATGTGTTAACTTTACAAAACGCGTTATATGTTAATTTTTTAATTAAAATTGAACAGTAAAATACACTATCTGTTTTCGTTTCCAAATCTATACTAATATGACTACATAATCTATACTAATATGACTACATAAAAAATTCAGATAACAAATGTAAAGCCTCATGGTCTGTAATAAATAAAGCTTCTAACAAAAAAATTAAAGACAGCCAGTTCAGTATTGAACATAATGACGTATCAACTGATGACCCTACACTTGTAACTAACCTACTCAATAACTTTTTTGTAGATGAAATATTACAACTAACTAACAATTTCTCATTCAATATTGATGACTACAGCAATAATATCACTGAATGTACAAAATCTATATTCTTATTTCCTGTAAACTGTGATGAGATAATCTCTTATGTTGCAAAAATTAGTACAAAGAATTCCACCGGATATGATGACATACCTGGTTCTGTTTTGATTTATGTTTTTGAAATAATTGCTGATCCCTTAGTTTACTTAATCAACCTATCTTTGTCTACTGGAGTGTATCCAGACGCATTGAAAATGTCTAAAATAATACCAGTACATAAGAAAGGTCTCAAAAGCTTATTGAACAACTATCGTCCTATCGCTCTGCAATCCGTTTTTGCCAAATTGTATGATCTAGTCTTATACACAAGACTAACTGAGTTTATAAATGTTAATAACTTGTTCAGTACTGCACAACATGGTTTTAGACAGGGTAAAAATACAATGACTGCTGTCTTTGAATTTTTGAAGAATGTATATCAAAGTTTAGATTCAAAATTACTGACAACTGGTCTGTTTTATGATTTGTCTAAAGCTTTTGACACTATAAACCATGACTTACTTTTATTTAAACTTGACAAAATAGGGATATGTGGTTTAGCAAACAAACTGTTAGCATCATATTTGGAAAACAGGCAGCAATTTGTGTCAGTCAGATCTGTTAATTCTGGTGTTCGTCACAATTTCAGTGGCGTTCCACAGGGGTCAATTTTAGGTCCACTATTGTTCCTCATTTTCATAAATGATCTCCCCTTAAATACGAGTGGTTATTTAACATTATATGCCGACGATACAAGTCAACTTTTTAGCGCTCCTAACATTGAGAACATTGAAACTGTAACAAATGATAGGCTGATTGAGATGCAACAATGGTGTGATTCGAACGGTGTAATACTAAATACTGACAAAACTGTGCTAATTGATTTTCATATAGCGGGATCATATTCCAAAGCCGCTAATCTTAATCTCAAAATTAACTCAAAAGTTATAGAAACAGTTAGCAATACAAAATTTTTAGGTCTCTCCATCTCCTCAGATTTAACTTGGGAGGAGCATACTACACAAATAAGTAGTAAATTAAATCGTGTCTGCTATTTACTTTATAAATGTCGCCAGTTTGCTGATTTACCAGTGTTAAAAATGATATATTTTAGCTACTTCCAATCTGTTGCAAGTTATGGGATTATATTTTGGGGTAATTCTTCATCACTTAAAAGAATCTTTCTCATCCAAAAAAGAATTGTGAGAATAATGACATTTAAATCCTATTTGTTTCCATGCAAAGAGTTGTTTCAGTGTTTAAAAATCACCACTTTGCCAGAATTGTACATCTTTGAATGTATAATGTTCGTTTTTAAAAATAAAAATTTGTTTGATTTGAATCAGGATATTCATGACCGTGACACGAGAAATAAAGCTCACCTAAGACATCCCTCACATAGAACTGCGCTTTTTAATAAAAGTGTCTTTTGCAGCTGTGTGAGGTTTTATAATCACTTGCCAGCAAATGTAAGATGTAAGAGATAAGAATTTATGATTTATTAGCCCCCCGCAAGAATTTCTCCCACTGCCCCCCGCGAGAATCTCTCCCCCTGCGTAGCTTTCTATTAGTGAAAGAATTTTTAGAATCGATTTAGTAGTTCCAGAAATAAGAATTTATGATTTATTTGCCCTCCAAGAATTTTTAGAATAGGTAGGTTAAGTATAGTTCCAGAGATAAGAATTTATGATTTATTACCCCCCTCCCTCCCAAACAAAATATTACCCATATCACTCAGGAATAGTGTAGCTTTCTATTAGTGAAATAATTTTTAGAATCGGTTCAGCAGTTCCAGAGTTAAAAATTTATGATTTATAGCCCCTTTCCCCCCGTCAGAATCAAAATAAAATATAGTCTATCTCACTCAGGGATAGTGTAGGTTTCTATTAGTGAAAGAATTTTTAGAATCGGTTCAGTAGTTCCAGAGATTACTTTTTCACTCGGGCGAAGCCGGTTTTTAGACAAAAAGTAGCCTATGTCCTTCCTCAGGATGCAATCTATCTCCTTGCCAAATTTTATCGAAATCTGTTCACCGGTTTAGACGTGAAAAGGTAACAGACAGACAGAGTTACTTTCGCATTTATAATATTAGTAAGGATTATAAAGCGGTAAAATTTCAGTGTTTGTATGTAGGTGGTAATCTCTGGAACTACTAAACCTATTCTAAAAATTCTTTCACTTATAGAAAGCTGCACTATCCCTTAGTGCTACAGGCTATATCTTATTTTGATAAATTTCTCACGGGGGAATATTCTAAGGAGAAACTACTGAACCGATTCTAAAAATTCTTTCACTAACACGCACTAATAGAAAGCTATGCTATCCCTGGGTCATATAGGCTACATTTTATTTTGATAAGTTTCTCGCGGGGAGGGGATAATTTCTGTGGGATAGTAACAAAACGTAACTGATTTTTTTTTTGCATTTTAGCGTATTGGCGGATTCTACTAATATTATACACTCACCAGCCCGGCTTTGCTTCGCAGGAGAAGAATTTCTGGCGGAGGGGGGATAATAAATCATAAATTATTAGCGCCCGGACGAAGCCGAACGGCACCGCTAGTATCTTATAAAATTCCCTGTGTCTCAGTTGTTTTAAAAAAACCATTTACATTGTGTGTTCTATATTTTATGTAGACATTTTTTCGCCTAAATTTAAAATGCAAAATTAAATCAATAATTCCATCAAAAATTGAATACTCTGTATAATAATGTTTGCACAAACTTTTTAGATAAACCGTGTATGTATAAATATTTAAAACTTGTAAGCTGTTGAAGGGATACATATTTCATTCTAGACGTTTTATTACCACTTTGATATACAAAATATGCATTAATATTTATTCGGAATCGTGCAAACTGACTTAATGTCTTGTAACAGCAATAACTCTACAAATTTCATAAAATTATATTATCATACAATGCTACAAAAATCAGTAATAAAAGTACCTGTTATAAATCACACGTCATACAGTAATTGAATTGGAACATGAATAACAAAGTACATTATTTTAACACCTCCGTTCTGTTCGCTGTACCTATATACGAGAATAGATAGAGAAAAATCCCGACACATGAGTGAATTTAAATATACAAAAGAAACACTAAGCAGGGATGCAATGAACTGTAACTGAAATTGAAAGCGAAGGCTCGAATGTCATTGAGATATTTACTTCAAAACCATTAATAGCTTAGAAATGACACAATTTTCTTTCGAAATTACAAGTCCCCATATAAATATGTTACCGGTATTCACAATAGTATAATAAACTATATTATGTACTAAGAAATATGAAAAAGGAACGAATCACTACAAAGTAATAACGCCCAGAATTTCAAGTGTGAGAGAATGTTCCCATGAGAACAATTTCCCAGTATAAAATTTCTATAGAAAACATTTTTTAACTATCATGTGTATAAATATATTTGCTCTCAAAAATAGTTAAAACACCGTTCAAGGATCCGTTTGAGAATATTCCTATAAGAAATCTACTCACTCAAGCTCGGGAATTGTATTTTTGCTTAAAATGAGGTTCTCTTTCCGAATGTCGAAAAAAATATAGGGTAAATCTCCTCTAATCTTTTATACTTAAAATAAAACAAACTACTTTTGCAATAATCATATTTCCATATACTTTTCAATAAGTGCCCTACCTATCCCAAGTTATGTGATAAGATTTTTTGACCTTGATAATAATGTAATAAAAATCTCTTCCTTATTTTTGTATCAAATGTTATCCGAATATTCGTTGCATCCCTAGAAAAAACAGAAAGTAAAGCTATATATAGAACAATCTGAAATCAGTACCATTTGAAAAGATTTACAGCGAGTAAGTTTTATTGATATTCTGTTTACCGTTTGTTGTCGCTTATTCTTCTTATTCGAAACCCTTCTCATTCAACTAAATTTATTCCTCTGCAGGTAAACACAGTACACTGAGATAATGGAAATACTGTCACGTACTGTTACTTCGTTTTCTATCAATTTGTTATTAACTCTTAAATCAAGCCGAACTCGACACTGTAAAATTAAATGAAATATTTTACATACTTTAGAAGAACGGGATATAAGGCAAAAGGATAACAATTTTTTTTTGCTGAATTATTTAATGGCCAACGTTTCATCACTAATAAATTATCTTCTTTAAGACCATAAAAATTCAAATAGTTCTTTTATATTATTGTACAAACAATTTCGTAATTATGTAACATTATTTTAATCTATTCTGTGGTTTTTGTACAATAGTTTCCCTTTTTTTTGTTAAAAATAATTAATAATAGTATATTGTGTAACTAGTGTGCTAAATACATCTTTATACGTCAGGCGCGATGTTTTCAGCACAAGTAGTAGGCGAGCGCACGCGAGCCTTGGCGGATGTGCATCGCGAGCCGAATACGAGTACCTACTGAAAACATCGCGCCTGACGCATAAAGATTTAGCACACGCGTTGCACACTATACTTTATTCAACACATGCATGGTTTTAGACTTTAATTGAATTTAAAAAAAACAGTTATATAATGAACCATTATGTAACTAGTTACATAACGAAACTGTTTATTGACTATAGTGACCATTATGTAACGCTTTTCAGTGCTATAATGATCCATTATGCAACGCTTTTCAGAGCTATATTGAAAAACAGTTACATAATGTATCATTATGTAACTAGTTACATAATGGTTCATTATGTAACTGTTTTTCAATATAGCTCTGAAAAGCGTTGCATAATGGATCATTATAGCATTGAAAAGCGTTATATAATGGTCACTATAGTCAATAAACAGTTATTTAAGATCCGCAAAACAGATACGAAAAAACACTAAAAGCGTGCATATGTTGAATAATAGTATATTGTGTAACTAGTGTGCTAAATACATCTTTATACGTCAGGCGCGATATTTTCAGCACGAGTAGTAGGAGAGCGCTCACGAGCCTTGGCGAGTGAGCGTCGCGAGCCGAATACGAGTGCTGATGTTTTTAGCACGAGTAGTAGGCGAGCGCACACGAGCCTTGGCGAGTGTGCATCGCGAGCCGCATACGAGTGCTGAAAATATCGCGCCTGACGCATAAAGATTTAGCACACGCGTTGCACAAAGTTGGTCGAAAAGAAAATATTATTTTTTATACCATAATATTACTCACAATGTTTAAATTCTAAATAATTCGACTCAACCATTTATTAGCTGTTTAAAATGAATCATAAAGTTGAAATTTTGTGGAACAATTTTTAACATTAAATATTACTGGGTATAAGCGAGAAAGTAAGAAGCAAAAATTACCAAATAATACTTTTACCTTCGTCAACTGTAAATATAGTCTCAAGTAATTTGGATATTTTGTTTATCATCAACAATATCTTTTATCAAAAATATGAAAAAAAACGGAATTTTGTTCAAATAAAAAATAATAATTATACTAAAAATTTTTTTAATTTTTTTTTAAAAATCACTTTTCCTATTGTTGAGTTGTGTAAATCTGTCTGATTTGTTTTTTGTTGTCCGTTATTTCTTATGTTGCATAATTCAGATTTTAATACATTTTAATTGTATTAATTTTTCCGAATTAAAAAAGAGGTTATCAATTCGGTGTGTATATTTGAATGTTAATATGTTCATAATAATATTATGTATACAGTATATATCTAATATATAAAATTCTCGTGTCACGGTGTACGTTATTGAACTCCTCCGAAACGGCTGGACCGATTTTGATGAAATTTTGTTTGCTTATCGGGTAGGTCTGAGAATCGGCCAACATCTATTTTTCATACCCCTAAATGTTAAGGGTGGTCCACCCCAAAAAAATTTTTTTTATTTTTTTGACAAAATTTTTAGTTTTTATTTTTTCATGATTCAGCATTGAAAAATACATACAATTCTAAATTTTCACCCTTATACGATCAACCCCTGATTTTTAATCGCGATTTTTATATTAAGCTTTAAAAAATACATATATGGCGAACGAGCGAAGCGAGTGAGTAGTGTATTAACAAAATTCAAACGAACGAGCGAAGCGAGTGAGTAATGTAATTATAATATTCAAGCGAACGAGCGAAGCGAGTGAGTAGTGTATTTATAATATTCAAGCGAACGAGCGAAGCGAGTGAGTAGTGTATTAATAAAATTCAAACGAACGAGCGAAGCGAGTGAGTAATGTAATTATAATATTCAAGCGAACGAGCGAAGCGAGTGAGTAGTGTATTTATAATATTCAAGCGAGCGAGCGAAGCGAGTGAGTAGTGAATTTATAATATTCAAGCGAACGAGCGAAGCGAGTGAATAGTGTATTAATAAAATTCAAACGAACGAGCGAAGCGAGTGAATAATGTAATTATAATATTCAAGCGAACGAGCGAAGCGAGTGAGTAGTGTAATGCAGTCTGGGCGAAGCCGGACGGGGCAGCTAGTAATATATAAAATTATGTATGTGCGCTTCTTATTCCCGAGTGACATAGGCAGTGTCGTAGCTAAGGTCATCTGTGTCTACGACAAGATTCTGATTTCGCGCCGTCAAAAATTCTTTGCTTGATATATTCAAATAAAACAATCATATTCATTACATATATACCATTTTTTATGTACAAATTATATTATTTTACTCAATACTACTAATCGCATCGCTGTTAGCGCCCTTCAAGACTGCCAGGTCCTAACTACGGAGTACGTGGTGCTAGCTATTTATTATTACACTTGGACAGAAGGGGGATGAGCAGTGAGTAGAAATGTAAACCGTACGAAACCGCGGTGGAGGGCAGAAAAATAGTTCTAAATAAAAGCACGTCACAATGTGAACTACTCTTTTCAGCACTATTCATTACGTAAAGTAAGATGCTTTAACGAGTAATAATAAGTGTTCAACCTGTGTTTGCCAGGCCTCGCGTCCGGAACTTCACTCTTAACATCGCTTCCACTTCAGGTAGGTACCGTCGCGGTCGACCTGTGTTTTTATAGTTTACTTTGTTTGTAATAACTTTATATGTTTTACCTCGTTTTTTACTGAGGAAGCGACGACTGGTGGACCCCTTTAGCTTGTGGACCTTATAGGTTACTTCACACAGCTGCAGTTACGCTACTGGTTTTAAATACATAATATTATGCCCATTTACCTAATGTTGAAAAGTCGACATTAATGCAAATATTCATTCAAGAATCCACCAACAAACACAATGTTTGTAAATGTTGTTTCTTTGAATATATTATGTTTGTTTTTCTAATATTAATTACTTCTACATTTGAATTGTGGAAAACTATAGTATTTTTCTTCCTTTTTACATTAAACTAATTGCATACAACTACACTTTAGAAATGAATTGTTTAAGTTAAAGATGAAATTAATTTGAACAAAGTAAATTACTTCAGTTGTAATAAGTTTAAACAAAGAAATTCACTTCAATGCATTCACTGCAAGTTGCATTGAAGTAAAAGTACAGAATAAAGTAGGAACAAGTCGTTTCATTTATTTTGCACTTTTCACGACGGTGACGGGGCTATTGTACAATAAGAGAACATCGCGACAAAAGTATAGGTCGGACGTAGTAAGCAGTGTTGCCATTTGCCAGCAAAAGCAAAACAGTGTTAAAGCCTGTTTCAGATGGAAGGATTTTTGAAGTGAAACTTCTTTACGCACACTAAACATATCCAATAAAGAAGACAATAAAGAAAAAAAGATAAAAGAACTGGAGATAAGTCGGGTGTGCTCGCATATTATAGTGCTGTAATATAAATAAGGAATAAATTGCACTTTACCTACCTTCCGGTACTTATACATTCAAAGACTTTATAGAAAACCTTTCGTGCATACTTTGACGATAAAATGATTTGTGAACAGATTAAAATAGAATTTTTAAGAGAAATCTGATATAAAATCTAACCTCGAAAACTATGTTAAGTACAAGACAACTGATTATAAAAAGTTTGAAAAATGCTTAAAAGCCGTTACATCTTGTGATGCTATTTAGTATCAGATCTTAATATTTTTTAATGGAGACTTGCTGAAAAAGTTCGTTGCTTTCTTTACCAAAGTGAATTAATTTTCAGTCAAAATTCTTACACTAGGTCCATTAGTGAAAAATAAAACGTAGTCATCATTTGAACATTAACAAAAATAAAAAAAAACTTATATTATTTAAGTGAACACTGTAGAACTATTAAACTAATTAATAATTAGTTCAAGCTAAAAATTAAAAGCACACAACTGCAATGCTTTATAAATTTTAACTCATAAATTTTCTAATGTCATTTGTCTCAGCTGCTGATAAATTGTGCTGAAGCTATGTAGTGCTACGATTTATTTAATTGAAGATGAATGTTGAGCATACAGTGCGATATGAACGGAATATTTTTTGAACATAGAAAAAATTGCTCCAACACAACCGACACATATCTAACCTCTTTAAAAAATCTCTGAAAGAACCTTAAATTTGATATTTTGCCTTTATGCCTACGTAGATATATTATTAATATTTTTTTCTAAATAAAGATTTCCATTATTTTTAGAGAAAAAAAGGTACTGGAAGATCATTAGTTAATTATCACTTTGCAATATGTTCATTCATTAAATTTGCAGAAATTAAAAAAAAAATATGATTAAAAAAATGAAGATTATTTTGTCAATTTATTTTAATGTACTTATATTGTGTATTGTACGATGTAAATATGTATATTATAATAGTAATAATTTGTAAATGAATTCTGTCGTAATTCATTGCAAATATATATTTTAAACTAGCTGTTGTACCCGGTTTCGCCCGGGTGGGATTTAAAATGCGTTTTATCAGACGCTAATGACCTCTGTTGTCGAGCGTCTATAATCCACAATTCATTCATTTAAAAAAATTTAACCTCACCTGAAGATAGCAACTCGTTGCTGAAACGCGTCGTATTAAAACACAGGAAGTCACAAGACGGCCATCAAAAAATACAAGGTATTTCTAATACTTCATAATATTCATATAGTGACTTGGAGACCCAACACACTAAAAATGTATCATTTAAAATGCGTTTTGCTCATTCTGTATTATTATTATTATAATGACAGAAAATCGAAAAACCACTTCCACTCCATGCACTCATGCGGGTAATTTTTTACTTACCATATTATGTCTATATTTTTTAAATAGGGTATTTGTTCCGAGTTTCACGTTCCTTCCTTCTATGTGTTAGGGACAAACGTGATAACTGTTACACTCGTGCCGAAGAACCAAATATCTATTATCCAATCATTGCAATGCCACAAATTAAACTGTAGTCAAAAATGAACGGTAAATTGTTGTAATTTTTAGCGGTTAAATTAAAAATTTTCAAAAATCCGTTATTTTAGTGGATTTTAATTTTTCGATGTTTCAAAATAGTGTAATAATGTAAGTATAAATTGTGAAAAAAAAACATACTATACATTATTAATTATGTCAAAATACTCTGACAGATATCTAGAAAGTTATCAAAATAAATCATACATTATTATTAAAAATAAAATAAAAACTATTAAAAATAAACACAATTATGTAAGTAGTTTTAACTATTTAAATAGTATACCTAGGTAAATTTTTCTTTTGTTAATATATTATGTTAGGTAGTAAGTAATGGTATATACAGTATATTACAGTAAACTATCAAAGAGTTTACAACCTCCCTTTTGTAAGAATTATGAACCTATAAATTATTAAATATTATTTTTTCCTTTTTAGTACATTTCAATAAAAGCTTGCCTCTAAAAAGTTTTTTTTTTCTAATATTTTTTTTATAAGTGAAATCTGTAATGTATTCACTTGCAATATCTAATTTTATTACCAAATTATATATCAACGGAAAACGATAATAGATTTGAATTTGATTTAAAAACTACATTATTTTTTTTATCAAAATATATCTAACAAAATCAATTATATGAAATCGCGCAGCTATGTCCTAAAATTGTAAATGCAGACCTACTTTTTTCGTAAAAATTATCACCGAAGCTATGAAAACTAAATGTACATAGGTATAATATAATTACGCACATCGTTATATTCCGCATAGCTTGCACCCAAGGATTCGCTCACATTAATTCCTAGTGATGACATAATATACCAAACGGCTGTTTTTGGGGGGAAATATTTTAATTTGGCAACAGTGATATATTCAGGCCAGCATAGAAAACGTCCTCTATTCGAATCCCCTGCATAGTGTAAAGATTGTTCGTTACCTTCTCCATACAGAAACTAAACTTGAACTGGATAAATTGCGGTTTCTTGTCTTACTATACTGCTGGTTTGTGAATTTCGTTTGCAAAATAGAGGCTGTCCTAATAGTATAGGTACGTAGACTCTCAAGAATAACAATTTTTAAAAAAAGATTTAAACTGTAATAATAATGTCAACCTTTCACAATGATTTGTTTATTATTTTATTTAAATCGTGACAAACATTTTAACTAATGGTGGAAGATGTATTTCGTGAAAATGTCAGCATACCTATATTATAGCTAAATTTAAAAATTATGACTAAGATTTCTAAACCATAGAGTCTGTTAGTGTAGACCCGGCGCCAAATATTTTGTAGTGGAAAAAATTCAGACTGAACATTTTTTCACATAATGGTCTCTTAGGATGTCTTCAAGAAATTCTGAAATGTTCCCCCTCTAACGAGATCCGCTGCTCCCCTGAGGGGTGCGGTAAGGAACGAAAATGACGTTTGCGCCGAATGTGTATGGCTGAAACAGTAGAATTGCCTGACTGATAAGCATATTGATTAGCACTGAGAGGAAGTGCTACTAGATGTTCGCTTCTAATGTGCTGATCAATATATTTTTAGTAAAAACGATGAGAGACTGATGGAGCGGAACGATTTTGGATGGGTGCTAGGGCGCTTCCCTACTTTTGATATAAATACCATCTTAACGTCCCGCCAAGTTTTGGGTATATGACTCCAAACAAGGCTGGCTCGAAAAATTGCCAGGAGATCTAGAAGTAAGATCTCTATTCCTTGTTGAAGGAATACTGGGTAAATTCCGTCCCCTCCTGGGAATTTGTAGGGGTTAAGGGAATTAATAGCCCATCTTACTTTACCCGGGATTTGAGGTCGTTTAACGATCCCTATTTGTCCTTTCGTGGATTGGTTGTCATCGTGTATCACCTTTGACCTTGGGAAAAGCGTACCAAGTAAAACTTGAATTATCTCCCCTTCGCATTCGGTGAGGTTTCCATTAGCTTTATAACTAGCTGGCCAACTCCATTTGAGTGATCCTTGGCTAATACTTTGTGTAGTCGCGCTGCCGTGGAAGTATCATTAACTCCTTCACGGAACGCTTTCCACGATTTTCTCTTGGATTTCCTCAGTTCCTTGTTATACTCTGTAAGTGTTTTTTGTATTCATCTCAATTTTGGGTGATTTTAGCTGAATAAAACTAGACAGAGGAGTAAAGTTTATCCGTTTATTAATCAATAAGTCAGCTCTGAGATTAGAACAGTCGCCGCAATTAATTAATTTTCCTGCCTGAGTCTGAAGGCCCTTGATTTTATTGGCTATAGTACCCATGGCTCTTGAATTAGGGACAGGGCCAAGTTTTCTCGGATAAACCTCTACAAAAATACACCCGAGGCAGCTTTTGCTTGATGGAGATTTATTTGTACGTTCATTTTTCTAATTCCCCTGCTGATGCCATGGTTTCCAGCGGTTTTTCCCCTTAGAGCGTCGGTTCGCTCCTGTCTCAGTAAAGGCTTCTATGAGCTCTTTTTTATAAGAAAGAGGTGGAGATTCAGCCTGTTGACTCGGCTCCACTCCTACAGAGCCCCGCATGTAGGAGCAAGGCTAAAATGCATCAGAAGGTCGCTTGGTGTTCGGAGCCATCGTCCGAGACTCACTGACGCAGAGTCATTCATCCCTTGGGCACGATGGGTTACACCTCGGGATTGCGGATTGTTTTTTCCGGGTTTAGTCCCGTAGATCCGACATGTTCTGCTAAAATAGGGGCACCTCTCATAGTGTGCGATTCTTCATCGAGCATGTCGATCTTGAGGAAGGATTGGTTATAGTAGCTTTGTTAAACTACTGCTATATTGCGCTTCACCTCCTGATGTAGGCCCTGCAGGAGGTACCTCCCAGACTTCCACCTTACCCCCGTGCATTACCTTACGGAAAGGTGAATACAAATTGATACAAATTCTAGATTTATTAAAAATATTGAAAAATATATTCATTTCAATGGATGTATTTATCCCTATTGCGATCACCTGTACTACATTGCAACTGCATTTCAGAAACTGTACAGGTGGTTTACTGGCTGCCTTGTGGCTAAAGCACTTTACTGTTACATTGTAAAGTTCTTTTCTTTTCAAAAGCTCTTATTAAGTACTAACCCTCATAAAGTAACTCTTAAGACTATAAATTTTCTTAATTTGTAGGAATGTGTTTTTTATTTATTTTACATTATATCATGCTGTATCAAAATTCATGATAAGTATTTTTTATGCAATTGGTTTCTTTAAATTCATTTTCAATACACTATTAACATTTTTCTAAAAAAATCTATTATATGAATTATAGAATAAGTGTTTTCAATGAAATTTCATCAGAGTCATCTTTCCAAAAAGTTGTAAAAACATTATACTAGCGAAAAAATGTTTTTTGTCGAATTAAGATTGTTCGGACAGTACCCCGTAAGTCATAATAGAATCTAAATTTTTTTTTACTAAAATTAAAAATTTTAATACATAAATTCATTATTATAATTTAGACGTTAACTATCATTATTTTTATTTGGATTAATTTAATAATTTAATTACCAAAAATAATAAATAAATGACTTTTGACTCAAGTATTTTTTCACATAAAATAGATCTGGCAACATCGCGTTTAATAGCTGTTTGTTTGACAGCTGTTTATGTAAATCTTGTTGTATAGTGTTCAGTTGTATTTTATCTATAATGTTACAATGAGTAATGCAAATCAATTTAGACACTTGCGAGAAAAAATATCATAAATTGGAAAAAAAATGTAAGTGAGAGCGTGAAAAGACTACATACGCAATATAAAAATTTAGACGTACAATTACCAAGTAGACGACGAATCGTCGATTTGGAAAAATTAGCTGCGGAAATGTGTATGACATGTGATTGGCCTTTATCTTTTCGTTTTCTCGCACAAGAAGATATTTGTGGACTAGCAAGTGTCTATCATATGAAATGTTCTAAGTGTGAAAGAATACGTCAGGTGAAAAGTTCAACCAGTGAGGGAACTGGTTATATGAAATTTTTTTTGTTTCATTTTTTTATTTTGCCGCAGTTTATAAATTAAAAAAAAAAATAATTTCTTTTCATAAAAAAACGACCTATAGAAATAAGCAGAAATCATTACAATTCAAAGTTGGCGCGTTTTATTTTACGTGACGTTGCCACACTTTTGTGAGTCACGTGACTTACTCATTTTTAAGCATGGCGGACTGATATTTTCGTGAATTTTTTGTCATTCTTTTTAAGATATTTTTAAAAGCCTTCGTCAGAAAATTTTTATTTTATTTTTAACGTATTCTACGAAATTTGATTAATAAAAATAGAAGTTTTTTGTTTTTTCATCTTTATCAGGAGTGGCTACATAATTCGGTATATGTGCATTTTGTCCACATTCTCTATAGACTACATGTTAAATTTCCGTTTTTTAATAATTAATTACGCGATAACCCTTCGTCAGATTTGTTTAAAAAAATTATTTTAGACGTATGTGATAGCGATTAATAACATATTAAAAAATTAGCTTTAGTTCTTATAAGTGCATTAATGTCCGAACAACCTTAATTAACTTTTTTTAAGTCAAAAATAGTAATAGCCTAGTGGTTGGACAGTAAACAAACACCTAATTCGAAAATAATTAAGGGAAAGCTGGAAATGGTTTTAATCCCTTCAGTTTACGTCTGGAATTAACATACTAAGTTTTCCCTCTCCTGCTAGTTGAGCTCTAGCCGGTGCGTACAGATTTATAGTCAGAAACACGTGTTTTAATTAACATCTAAAATTAACATCATGCAATAATAAAACATTTCAAACAAAACATGTTTGCTGTAAAATTGTCCACATTTTTTGTCTCAAACATTTTTTGATAAAACTTGTCATTAAACCAGAAATTAAATTTCTTATTGTTGAAAATATCCGCCGTTGAAATTACGTAACACTTTTGAAATTTTGTATAATATAAATGCGAAGTACTCTAGTGAGAAGAGTGTTTAAGAAATATGAAGTTCTCACACAAAGATTATAGACCTATTCATGGGTTATCGAACTGCATCGAAAATTTTGCAAAATCTGGTTGCGGCTACCCTACAGACACAATTTTTCCAAGGTAATATTTTTTACAAGGGGAATTGGAACACTTGACGCGAAGTGCTCTAGTAAAATGTGTGTTGAGGAAATATTAAATTCACTTATACGGAGGCTATAGCAGTATAGACCTATTCATGGGCTACCTATCTGCGTTAAAAAAATTGGAAAATTTGAAAGCAGCCACCGCAGCCACCCTACAGACGCAATTTTTCCAATATACTTAGTGCTTTTTGACTTAATATTTCAATACTAGACGCAAAGTGCTCTAGCAAACAGTATGTTCAAAAAATACTAATTTCCCATATGAAGGTTATAGATCTATTCACGGGCTATCTAACTGTGTCGAAAAAATTTGAAAATCTGCAAAGGGTCA
The DNA here is from genome assembly GCA_039654895.1 of Mongoloraphidia duomilia. Taxonomy (NCBI): domain Eukaryota; kingdom Metazoa; phylum Arthropoda; class Insecta; order Raphidioptera; family Raphidiidae; genus Mongoloraphidia; species Mongoloraphidia duomilia. The sequence continues at coordinate 23,817,931 of CM077516.1, read as the reverse complement.
CCTACAGAAGCAATTTTTCCAAAATCCTACTTTTTTACCTTAAAAACTCTATCTTGAAAAAATGCTTCTACAGAGTGGTCCCTTGCAGATTTTCAAAATTTTTCGACACAGTTAGATAGCCCATGGATAGGTCTATAACCTCTATATGAGAATTTCATATTTCATGAACACACTTTTTAACTAGAGCACGTCGCGTCAAGTAAAAAATACTACCTTGAAAAAATAGTATCTGTAGAGTGGCCGCAACCAAATTTTCCAAATTTTTTGATGCAGTTTCTTAAACACTCTTCTTACCAGAATACTTCGCGTTCATATGCAAAATTTCAAAAGTGTTACGTAATTTCAACTGTAGATATTTTCAACAATAAGACGTATAATTTCTTTCTTAACGACAAGTTTTATCAAGAAATGTTTAGGACAAAAAATGTGGACAATTTTACGGCAAACATTTTTGTTTGAAACATTTTTTAATTGCATTATGTTATTTTCGATGTTAATTATAACACATGTTTATTACTATAAATCTGCACACAGCGGCTAAAGCTCACCTAGCAGGAGGGGGAAAACTTAGTATGTTAACTCCAGACCTAAACTGAAGGGATTAAAACCATTTCCAGCTTTCCCCTAATTCGTTCCGAATTCAAACGTCCAAACGCCAACCACTGACCTATAAGCGGATCTGCGTAATTTAGTTTTCTTGAGGGATTTGTATTTTGCATAACATCTAGATGAGAAAACGTATTTTTAGAATTTTTGTGTTTGTAAGTATACAGTGTGTCCACAGACTCATCCTCAACATGGGGATCTCCGTTGTCATGGGAGATAGAGATTTGGTTAAATGAGACAAAATGTGCAGAATCTCCAGTAATACTACCCTGCGTAGTCAAACTTTCCATATTTTGCTTGGTTCGCGACCGACAGTTGAAAAACGAGATTTACCCATTTTCGTTTTTTGTTTATAACTCGCTTATTAAGTAAGTTAGAAAAAAATATTTTCACTTTCTTAAGGCCGTTTTTTATGAAGATTTCAAATCTCTTTTCATATTTTTATTTACTTTTATAGTTTTAGAGATACTTGTATTAACTTTGTTTTTTTAAATACACGTCAAAGATGGCCATGACACCATTCGAAAGAGATTTTTTTTCTCTTTAATTTGATATCAGGGTTGATGGATTTATTTTCAAAAATAACAGAGTTATACGTAAAACACTGATTTTTAATAGTAGGCTGTGCTAAATTAATTGATAAAACAACAGAAGGCTTAGCAAACAGTTGAAATCCGCGTTGGCTTAGTAAACGGCTGTTTTGTTTTAGCTGTTTTGTTTTAGTCAAAGTGTAGTTTGTTGCTAATTTGTCAGTTTACTAAGTGATTTATTAAATTTACTTTTGTTATCATGGAACCATTTTGTAACAATGTTACATGTTACATTGTTACATTCTATGTCACAAAAATTCGACCAGAGCTGCAAAAATGTACTTCGATCAGTATCCAGAATGAAGACGGTTGTCTTCATTCTGGATACTGATCGAAGTAGAATGTAACAATGTAACATGTAACATTGTTACAAAATGGTTCCATGATAACAAAAGTAAATTTAATAAATCACTTAGTAAACTGACAAATTAGCAACAAACTACACTTTGACAGCTAAAACAAAACAGCTGTTTATACTAAGCCAACGCGAATTTCAACTGTTTGATAAGCCTTCTGTTGTTTTATCAATTAATTTAGCATAGCCTACTATTAAAAATCAGTGTTTTACGTATAACTCTGTTATTTTTGAAAATAAATCCATCAATCCTCATATCAAATTAAAGAGAAAACAAACCGTGAGGTGGGTCGTTTATTAGGACTAAAGTGCGACCCTTGAGGTCCACACGACGAACTTCCCAGTTTGATAAATATTTAATAATAATAATTAAATTAGATATTACACAGAAAAGTAATCATTTTAATCATTAAAACATCAATAATTAAAAAAAAAAAAAACGGCTGAACCGATTTTTATAAAATTTATGTCGGATCAAAATGACGTTAACACGCCTCGATTAACACCCTTACGAAGTCGATATAATTTTTTATTCGCAAGATATTGTGTAAAATCTACTTTTTTGGAGGTTATTTGGTTAAGAAAAAAGAACGGCTGAACCGATTTTGAAAACATTTCTTTCAGATCATATTTACGTTAATACGCGTCGATTGGCACCCTAACGTAGTCGATATCATGTTTCATTCTCGAGATTTCGTCTTAGAAAGAAATGGACACATACATACGTACACACAGACACACACACACGCACACACACACACACAGACATCTTTCTAAAAGTAGTGTAAAAATAGTGTAGTGACCTTGAAACATAAAATTTTTTTTTCCTTTTTGATTTCGATTTTCGGACCCATTACAATAACTTCCAATGGGAAGTTAAAAATACTCTTTCGAATGGTGTCATGGCCATCTTTGACGTGTATTTAACAAGCCGTGAGGTGGGTCGTTTGTTAGGACTAAAGTGCGACCCTTGAGGTCCACACGACGAACTTCCCAGTTTGATAAATATTTAATAACAATAATTAAATTAGATATTACACAGAAAAGTAATCATTTTAATCATTAAAACATAATTATTATTTATTTTTAACAATAATTAAAAAAAAAAAAAAAAAAACGGCTGAACCGATTTTTATAAAATTTATGTCGGATCAAAATGACGTTAACACGCCTCGATTGACACCCTTACGAAGTCAATATAATTTTTTATTCGCGAGATATTGTGTAAAATCTACTTTTTTGGAGGTTATTTGGTTAAGAAAAAAGAACGGCTGAACCGATTTTGAAAAAATTTCTTTCAGATCATATTTACGTTAATACGCGTCGATTGGCACCCTAACGTAGTCGATATCATGTTTCATTCTCGAGATTTCGTCTTAGAAAGAAATGGACACATACATACGTACGTACGTACGTACACACACACACACGACACACACACACACACAGACATCTTTCTAAAAGTAGTGTAAAAATAGTGTAGTGACCTTGAAACATAAAATTTTTTTTTCCTTTTTGATTTCGATTTTCGGACCCATTACAATAACTTCCAATGGGAAGTTAAAAAAACAAAGTTAATACAAGTATTTCTAAAACTATAAAAGTAAATAAAAATAGGAAAAGAGATTTGGAATCTTCATAAAAAACGGCCTTAAGAAAGTAAAAATATTTTTTTTCTAACTTATTTAATAAGCGAGTTATAAACAAAAAACGAAAATGGGTAAATCTCGTTTTTCAACTGTCGGTCGCGAACCAAGCAAAATATGGAAAGTTCGACTACGCAGGGTAGTAGTACTGGAGATTATGTACATTTTGTCTCATTTAACCAAATCTCTATCTCCCATAACAACGGAGGTCCCCATGTTGAGGATGAGTCTGTGGACACACTGTATACTTACAAATAGCGCTCGAAAACGACTGGATTTATTTTGATGAAACTTGATACCTAAATTTTCAAGTATCGAGTACTTTTTATCTGACTATACGATTGAGTAAAGATAATGTTTATGTCAAAACCGAAATTAACGCGATATGTCACGTGAGCAAAAACCTGTGATATAAATTAATTATCTTCACTAAAGGCAAAATACTAATTTATAATATTATTAAAATGATTATAACTATGGTACTTTCTGAAGCCACTGTACGGTTTGAAATTGATGTTTTGTTTTTTTAATGAAAACATAATATACCTCAAACAAATCGTTTCCTAAGTTTAAAATTAGATACAATGGAAAATTATCTATGAGGGATGTTGCTGACAGACAATATTCTATATAAACCTAAATCAAAATAATAAGTCTGAATCTGACAGTTGTTGTGCACATTCTCGAGAAAGTTTATGAATGCAAATAATTGGCCGGTCCGAGTTTGGCCGAGTGAAAAAATAAGTTTAACTTAATTAACGCTTAACCCGTTATCTACCAAATTTTTTTTTTGTTGAAAATTGATGAAAGTCGAGAAATTACTTAAATACAATTCCCTTTTTACAAAAAATCACGTTTTGGAATTTTTTGAAACCCTATCTCCAAAAAAAATGGTGTCCTATAAAAAGGAAAGTGGTAGAATATGGTATAATAATGTGATACGTGATAATATGTAAATAACATTGCGTCTAGAAGTTGTTGCTGCTGTCTTATTTATGAATTATTACTCACTTTTTTATTGAAAATAATTGTATTTTACACAAACTGAAACAATTATTATGCATATTTCCTTTTCCAAATTTGTTTTTTATGAAAATTTGGGAAACATTTTATATACACCTAAGTAACGTTGCATTTGACTAAATACGTGACAAAAATTCGTGAAATTGAGAATTTGTGAAAACTTTCATATTGTGCTTATTTGCGACGTTGCGAGTGGCAAAATAGGTATTCCACGGTGATATTCCCGTAAGTGGGAGCCTTTTGCCCGCTACGGCTTTCGGAATGTCGAAAATAGGCCGTTTTTGCAACATTCGGACGCGTTTTTCGACGCGAAGAACGCATATTTTTACCGTCGGAAAAATCTTCAAAATTTTCATCGTGTTATCTAAAATTCCAGAGTTCTGGACATTCTGGAGCAAACTATTCGGGATGGAGATCTTTCCGGGGAATAACAATATCACCATTCGATTCTTTATTACGGCGTCTATAATAAAAATTTTTTATATTTCTACGACTAACCGTTTTTGAAAAAAAAAAAAGACTTATTCAGCCTGTGCACATGAAAATGTATATAGATTATAGACTTAGGTAGAACATACATCCTACCACTGTCCTATTTATAGAACAGTGAAATTTATATAATTTATAAAATATAATATTAGACGACGACGACACGCGTGTTTTAAAATAAAACAAAACTTTAGAGCATGGAGTGAGTTAAAATTTACTCTACGCACTACCCGTTCGACTACAGCAGAATCTTCTATAAAAAATCACTTAACAAACGGAATACAGGACTCTTAAATTGAACTTTTGATGCATGTGTTCCAAAAATAACATTATAATATCTATATAATGATGTACTTATTTTATATAATAAAATACTAGCGGTCCGGCCCGGCTTCGCCCGGACTGCAATACTCACTCGCTTCGCTCGGTCCGGACTGCAATACTCAGTCGCTTCGCTCGTTCGCTCCCGCGTGGTACATTACACACTCGCTTCGCTCTTTCGCTTGAATATTATAAATACATTACTCACTCGCTTCTCTCGTTCGCTCCCGGGTGGTACATTACTCACTTGCTTCGCTCGTTTGCTTGAATATTATAATTACATTATTCACGCGCTTCGCTCGTTCGCTCCCCGGTGGTGCATTACTCACCTGCTTCGCTCGTTATGATTTATATAAAAAATCTTTGTTTTGTATATACAGAATAATGCATTACTCATTCACTTCGCTTGTTCGCTCCCGGGTGAATTTTTCGATGTTTTAATAGTTATTCTTTTATTCTGGGCGGAGACAAATCCAAAAAATCAAAGATCATGAAATTCGATCCAGCCGTTCTTGAGTTATAAATGGTGTAGGTAACTAACGTCACAAACACGACTTTCTTTTATATATATATAGATTGTCAATAGCAGAAAATATTTAATAATTTTTTCAGTTTTTTACATTGCCATTTTAAAATCACTGAACAAAGTCCGCAAAGAACAGTACATTCGAAATTATATTATGATTGCAGAATTATTGGCGGAAACATATTTTCTGTCAGTGCAGTGTAATAGAATGAGTAATCATAGAACAAAAATCCCGTCACCTGCAGCATCGTTTTTGTTATTTCTAGTTACACTGTCGATTAATTTTGGTTTATTTCAGTTTCATACATACATGCCGGCATGTTATACTCATATATGCATACTTCGCTATAGCTAATCATAATATTGTATCGAGGGTTCCAGTTCCGGATTTGTTAACAAATCTATACTAATATACCTAATAAAACTGAAGAGTTTGTCTGTTTATGTGTTTGAACGCGCTAATCTCAGGAACTACTAGTCCGATTTGAAAATTTTTTTTTGTTAGATATCCCGTTTATTGAGGAAGGTTATAGGCTATTCGAGTTTTTTTTAATTCAACCCCAAAGGGGGTAAAACGGGGGTGTAGGATCTATACTAATATTATAAACTGTAGGCAAGTACGCCAAGGGAGAACAACGACAGACGACTTAGCGGGGGGATAAAAACATTAATTTTTATCTCAGGAACTACTGAACCGATTCTAAAAATTCTTTTTCTAATAGAAAATTACACTATCCCTGATATTGATATAGGCTATATTTTATTTTGATAAATTTCTTCAAGAGGGGGGTAATTCCTGTGGAATAGTAACAAATCGTAACTAACATTATTTTGCATTTCATCATATAGGCAGAATCATACTAATATTATAAACACCACTCGCCCGATTTCGCTTCGCAGGGGGAGAATTTCTCGCGGGGGGGTGGATAACAAATCATAAATCATCATCATGTAGAAAACTACACTATCCCTGAGTGATATAGGCTATATTTTATTTTGATACAATTCTTCGGGGAGGGGGGGTTAATTCCTGTGGGATAGTAACAAAACATAACTCTAACATTCTTTTGCATTTTACCAAATAATAATAATAATAATAGTAATAATAACTTTATTCAGAAAAATGTCACAATGACAAAGAATGCGTCAGTCAAGAATATACAATAAATGTGATACATAGTTCAACAAATTTGGTATGGGCACTTATCAATAAGATAATTTAAAACTTGTGTTTTAAATACTTTGTAGCTTTTGAGTCTTACAATTTCGGCTGGTAAGCTGTCAAATAGTTTGACAGCTGAGTAACGGGGTCCCTTAGTATATAATGCGAGGTGATGTTCCGGAACACCGTGATTGAATCGACTTCGGGTATCGTAATTGTGATCCGGTAAATGGCGGTGAAAAAGATGTTTATTTTTGAATAAAAAACAAACCGATTTTAGTATGTATATCGCATATATTGCCATAATTCTGTATTTAATGAATACTGGCTTACAGGAATCAGTAGGCTTTAGATGGAATACGAGTCTGAGTATCTTTTTCTGCATTATAAAAGCCCTTTCATTATCAGGAGACTTACCCCAGCACATAATCCCGTAGTTTAGAACAGGATAGATATAGGCGTAGTATGCGGTTAGGCAAGTTGAAATGTCACTTATAGTGCGAAGGCGGAAAATGAGATATTTAAGCTTGGATAATTTTGAGCATACTTTGGCGACGTGTTGTTTCCAAGCAAGATGGTTGTCATTGGTGACGCCAAGAAAGTTAAACGTGGACACTACATCTATAGGATCACTATCGATCAACAGGGGGACATCAAAGTTAAGACCCGGTTGTTTGGCCGAGAATAGCATACACTTGGTCTTGGAAGTGTTAAGCTTAAGCTTATTATTGCCAGTCCATTCAGATATGTCCTGGGAAGCCTGAGTAGATACATCATACAGCTCTTGTAAATTTTGCTTCCGTGTCAGTACGGTGGTGTCATCTGCGTACATAACAACTGCAGATGAGTTACACAGTGACAATGGCAGATCATTGATAAATAATATAAATTATAATTTAAAAAAAACTAAAAAACACGCTTTAATGAACTAAAAAGTAAAAAATAATTAATTTTATTGTAAAAAAGCGTGGGGTAGTATGAAAATATGGTACAAAGCACCCCACGCTTTTTTACAATAAAATTAACTATTTTTTACTTTTTAGTTCATTAAAGCGTGTTTTTTAGTTTTTTTAAATTATAATTTATTTTTGCTTTTTAGTCCTGGAGATCCTGGTCAGGATAATGGGACAAACTTATGGAATTATTGTATTGTCATCTGTCCTTGATAAGTGTGCAAAGTTTCAGTTCAATCTGAAGTTTTTTGCTTTTTTTTTGTTTTTTAGTCCTGAAGATCCTGGTCAGGATAATGGGACAAACTTATGGAATTATTGTATTGTAATCGGTCCTTGATAAGTGTGCAAAGTTTCAGTTCAATCTAAAGTTTTTTGCTTTTTTTTTTAGTCCTGGAGATCCTGGTAAGGATAATGGGACAAACTTATGGAATTATTGTATTAATAATAATAATAATAATAATAGAATTTTATTTGCAGCGACCAACCGGTATACAAAACGTCAAAATACAGAATTCTTTACAATAGATCGTTGAAATGATATGGAACTTTAGAAATTAAGTATATTTTTAATTCATTTTTGAATTTTTTTGTGTTCTTTATCTTTTTCAAATTTTCATGTAACTTTAGGTACATTTTATGACCAGTGTACACAGAACTTTTTTCAAAAAATGTTGTTTTGTGTTTAATTGAAAATTCATTTTTTCTGGTGTGATAATGTTTGCTAACATTTTGATCAAAATAATCTAATCTGTGCATATGGCTTAATAACTCATATGCATATATTGCAAAGAATGTTAATATTTTTTTCTCACGAAAAATGTCTCTACATGTTTGTGTGTACTCCATATTGAAAATTGTTCTAATTATTCGTTTTTGCAATATAAAGATTCTATTACAATCAGGAGAGCGTCCCCAAATTGTGATACCATATTTAATTATTGAAAATACAAACGCATAATATACACAGATTAGACTATTTTGATCAAAATAATTTTTTAACAGCTTCAACTGATAATGACACGTATTTAATTTTTTACAGATAGCGTTAACATGTTCGTACCATTTTAAGTTTTCATCAAATTTGATGCCCAAAAATTGTATTAGGTTTGTTTTTTGAACAGATGTTATGTAATTTATGTCTGCATTGGGTGTTGTTTTAATCTTGAAATTTATGTACTTTGTTTTCTCTAAATTTATAATAAGTTGATTTTTAAAACACCAACCAGACAACTGATCAATGACACTATTAGCTTTTTCCTGAGCTTCATAGTAAGATGAGGCTGCTATTAATACCGTGATATCATCAGCGTACATAATGAGTTTACCTGAAATTATATGCTCGCTTAAATCGTTTGTGTAACAAATGAAAAACAGTGGTCCTAGGTTACTTCCCTGAGGAACACCCACTGTTACGTGACATGTTTCTGAATTAGATTCATTAATATTGACAAACATTGAACGATTAGCTAAGTAGCTTTGTATTATAGAATTTGGTATTCCTCTAATTCCCATTCTGTTTAATTTTTTTAAAAGATGCGTATGATTCACAGTATCAAAAGCAGCGCTTAAGTCAAAAAACAAACCTAATACAAAATTTCCATCATCCAGATTCTTCACAACATACTCATTTAGATCGAAACATGCAGTTGTTGTCGATAACTTTGCTCTAAATCCATACTGTGTTTTAGTAAAACAATTATTTTTCTCCAGAAAACTGCTTAACCTATTATATAAAATTTTCTCTGTAATTTTAGCAAACACTGACAGTATAGAGATAGGTCTGTAGTTTGATAAAATTTGCTTACCACCTTTTTTGTATAACGGTTTTACCTTTGCTAATTTGAGGGAGTCGGGGAAGATTCCTGTTTCAAAGATTTTATTAATAATGTATGTTAATACATCAACCAGTTGCAACTGACAGTGTTTTAAAACTACAGAGGGAACATTATCATATCCAGTTGACAATTTATTTTTTAAAGCACACATGATATTTTGAACTTCATTGGTATCTGTAGGATGCAGAAACATTGATATTTCGTTACATTTTGTAGTCAGTGAACACTGGTCAGAAACACCGTCTTTAAAATGATTGCTCATTTTTTCATTAACTGAATTGACAAAATAATCAGCAAAGACATTTACTACAATATCCAGTTTATCAATTACAACATTATTATGTGTTACAGTAATTTTATTTGGCAAAGTTGGTTTCTTATTTAAAGCGGTCCTTGATAAGTGTGTAAGGTTTCAGTTCAATCTGAAGTTTTTTGCTTTTTTTTTAGTCCTGGAGATCCTGGTCAGGATAATGGGACAAACCGAGGGACAAACTTATGGAATTATTGTATTGTCGTCGGTCCTTGATAAGTGTGCAAAGTTTAAACTAAATCTGACCGTTCAAAGTTGGTCAAAATCAAGTTCAAAGAAGTCGGTTACAAACTGACAAACAAGCAAGCACACAAGCAAGCAAGCAAGCCCGCAAACATACAGGTGAAGCTAATATAAGCGTGTTAAAAAAAAGTAAAGGACCCAACGAGGATCCTTGTGGCACACCGCAAGAGATGTGGCGTGCAGATGATAGGTAGACTCCTACTAATATTATAAACACCATTAGCCCGATTTCGCTTCGGAGGAGGAGAATTTCTCGCGGGGGGGATAAAAAATCATAAATTCTTAGCATCCGGGCAAAGCCGGACGGAACCGCTAGTCATATTATAGAGATTAACGCTGAATTTAGAGAATTAAATAAATAAAAATATAGGTAGATGAGTTTCAGATATTAGTGATACATATATGCTAATTTTTGCATCGAAAACGCGCGATTTAGCAACTGCATCGCGATATTTTGACAAACATACTCAACTACTCGAAATTTTTCGTTCGATCGCGCGATTTGAAAAAATAATATAAATGCATACTAAGTGTTAAAATATAAATAAAATCTTATGAATTTTTTTTCTATAATGTACATATGTATTTCGACAAAAACAATGTTTTCTAAAAAAAATTAAGTACGCGGAAATATTTTTTTATTTGCCTTATCAAGATGTCTATGATTTTATTTCATCTTAGTAGATCAACAAACAAATGAGATGAACATGTTTTTTTATATTAAGAATATGAAAAGAGAATTATTGTTTTGTGGGGAAAATTATTTATTATTTTCAGTTACGAGCGATTGTTTACTAGGTAGGAAGTATAGCACTATTCATTCGATTTTTTTATTGTGGTTAAAAAATATTTAAAGTTTAACAGCTTTATATGTTTAGGTAAAAATGCGGTTATACGATTCAAATTTTCTGTTATAGGTAATCATACTGGTTTATGCATTTTAAAAAAAATTGAGTGCGGTTCTGTAGGAGTTCTTATAAACACGCAAAAAATTCACATAAAAGCCGATGTCGCCAGTCACAAGCGAGACGTGCGTTGATTGATGGATTAGGTTTTTGTGATGAACATCGTCATTCGAGTACTATATAATACACTGTACTCACATATCATTATGTGTTGCATGTCGCTTATGCATCACAGTACCGATCTGCTATTACCTACGAGCATTATAATATGGAAGCTACGAAACACTAGCCGCTACTGAAGAGTGTCTGCATGAACTCCATAATGGGGATGCGGGCAAAACAGTTCTTTTCCAATAAAAGGTGTTACTGTTCAACATGTTCTAAGAAAACTGAGTGTGTGTAAATCTCACGCATCTGAAGTGAAATTTTCCGGGTAAATATTTGTCAACAAGTAAACAGTCAACAGAAAGGGGGGTATCGGCCGAGTTTTCACCTCAACGCATTAGTACCCACCCGCCAGCATATCGGTTCCGATTTCGACCCGTCGCTAACACCAAATTATACAATTTGTCACAAATCTGTGAGAACATTATAGGAAGTGGTTTATAAATTATAATAGGTACTATACACCATGATTATTATAACTTATAATAGTTAATTAATTTCTTTCACGTATTTCTTTTATTTTATTTATTGTAAATTATAGACGCGTCGACAGCTTAGGTCATTAGCGTCTTGATTACATTAAATATCAACTCCCTTAAAACTAAATCACATCACAAAACATCCATAAGCGGAGGCGGGATTCGAACCCACGACCGTCTGATCCAGAGGCCGCGACGCTAACCACTGGACCAGACTGTCCTATGCTTCACGTATTTCAGCACTCAGAATAGTAGATATTCGTCATTGCCAATAGCTTCCCGGCATTATGATAATGGTATAATAAATGGTATAGTGGTATTATGATATACTTTTTGCCATACCCATTACAAAATAGCTACATTAGATGTATGTATAGCGGCCTTTAATGAGTCATTTAACAGGCAGGTGTGCGGAAAGTGTTTTACTTACCGCACTAGGGCGGCAAGTAAACGATTGCCACAGCAACTTCTGTTTATTCGTTCTATATGCCTGCGTGCCGCTGACATTACTTACTCACGACCTTCATGACATACTGTAGAAGGAAAGATGGCGACATAAATGAACTGTCAACATTTTTTGAAAATGAAGTGAAAAGTAGATATTTTGTAGTGGGTAATGGGTAAGGCAAAAAATACCATACATATAGTTTTGCCGTCTAGACAAGACAAAAGCGAAACGTCTGGAAGAAGAAGAAGCCATTCCAGTTGACCACGGCTCATAAGCCCGAAAGATTCTTATCTTAATCTCGGATTGTTTGTAAAAAAATTTAACTGTTTTTGTTTAAATATTTTAAAATGTCTGTACCTATATGTCTTTTGTAAATGGACGGGTGGAAGAACAAACGTTATGTTTGAATCCCGCTCCTTTTGTTTTGTAAAAGGAACAATAAACATATTAAATATATTATATATTAATTATTTAGGAGCAAAACTTAAAAAGAATTATATTATAGACATCTGTTCACGTATTTAGGATTAGTTGTACTGATTGGTTAAAGATTGAAGAAAATTACGGAAAACGCTATAAAGGGAGTACTTACATGAATAATTAATATTACTCTATGGATGACTGTTACATTTGCGTCTATTGGAATTACCTGAAGTTAATCAGAACAGATAAGCTGCTTTAGTAGCATTCATATTTAATAGTCTTAATTTGTTGTAAAATATTAAAATTTAAAGAAGTTAAAAATAAATAAATAAAGAAAAAATAATGCATTTATAGCTGTTGAAGATCTTGCAAAATTTTCTTCAATAGCGTCGTTATTTTAAATCGCCATTGACAACTGATTCAACCCACATAAAACCATCAGGCACAGAATGTATTCCAATAAATACGGGGAGCTCAGGGTGAAATCCATTTCATGTCGTAGGGTTGAGGGCAGCTCACATAAAGGATGATATATCACTGCAAAACACCTGTGTCGGGTTATATGACATAAAAATACTAAATTTATCCCTATTCTTTTACACCTATACGAAATGTCTAATATGGATTTTTCTTTTTTATATTGCAAAATATGTAAATATATAGAACTGTTACTTTAAGAATTACAATAACGCAAAAAACACTACTTTAATTCAGAATTTAAATAAGTCGTATAAAGATGAAGTGAACTAGCCAACAAAATAATATTTCCAAGATATTTAAGTTCTATTTCAGTGTTTAAATTAATTTTCTTTAAAATGTTATTATTTTATTTTACTAATTCCTTGATAAGTCATGGCTTCTTACGAAGGTTCTGTACCCCAGAATGAAAAAACGGAACCCTTATATGATCACTCTGTTGTTCGTCCATTTGTCTGTTCATCAAGAGCCTTTTTCTCAAGAACGGTGTCAAGTTGAAATTAATAGCAAATACTAGGGTGTACAACCTCATAGCCGTGTAAAAAATTCGATGTTCTAACTCAATGCAATAAAAAGATACGACCTTTCAAAAATCACGTATTTTCATACTGACTCTGAAAATCATTAATTTCTAATTATTTGTGGACTTATTCAGCTATCATAAACAAATTTTGATCAGATTTAAATGAATATGGTGGAAAGTACAGAACCCTTGGCGCGCGAGTCTAACTCGTACTTGTCCGGTTTTTTCAAGTAAACTTCACAATTATTGTTTAAAATAAAAATCGATATAAATCAATAATTTTTGATTAAAATCTTTCAAAATCAGCTCAAGACACGAATTCTATTTTTAAGTTTGCAAAAGAATAAATTTAATAACAAAATACACGAACTTCAACATTTGTATCTAAAATCAACTTTAAAGTGTTTTTTGTTGTTGCTACCACTTAATTATTTTATGATTATGAAAATATAAAAAAGTAATTTCTAACTCTTTATCTTCCATTTGGTGAAGTTTTTCTCCTTCAGTATCTTAAGAACGGAATAACATAGGACCAAGGGAATTTTTTTGCTGTATTTTTCAGATTTTGAACAAAGACATTTCAGTGGATCCTGAGATATTTAAATAAATATTTCAAAAGTCATGTATTAACGCATAGGTAAAAAAATTCGACTGATGACCAGTCCTATACTTCCCACCTAGTAAATATTTGCAAAAAATAAACACTCTTTTTTTTTTTTCTTTGACTAGGCCCAAATAACGTTAGCTGTTGGTGGTCTTTAAAACACAATTTAATTTTTATTCTTTGAAAAAAGCATGGCCCTCTTTTTTGTTTAGTGATCTACTGATGGCTAGCTTAATATAGCAAAAATCATGGTTACCTTGATTTACGTACAATTTTCATTTTTTTTAGTAAAATATTTTTTTTCTCGAAAACTATACATTTTAGAGAAAAAAAATATTTACATTTTTTTCATATTATAACATCTAGAATTCATTTATATTTTTTTTTACCTACGTTAATACGTGACATTGAGGACGTTTTTTTGAATATCTTAGGATCCACTGAACCGATTTGACTCCAAATCTAATCAGATCTAAGTTAAAGGCTGATAAACACAATAGAACAATCGGCATGCCCGTATGTTGTTCCGTTCTTAAGATATCGAAGGCGAAAAATTGACCACATACACACACACATACACACACACATACACACACACATACACACACACATACAGACATCAGTCAGAAAATGATTTTAAACGATTGCTAGGGTCTCAAAACGTGAAAATCTGTTAAAATCTCGAAATATTGTTTTCGGACTGAATCCATTACTTCCCTACCATAGTAGAGGTGGGAAGTAAAAATATAAATGCATAAATAATTTTTTACCTGCCTAATCAAGATGCCAATGATTTTAGTTGACCTTTAGTAGATCAACAAACAATAATAAGATTGTCATGCTTTTTTATATTAAGAATATTGTGAAAAAAGAAATGTTTTGTTGCGAAAATTTTCATTTACGAGCGATTGTTTACTAGGTGGAAAGTATTGGACTGGCCATCCAGTAGGATTTTTTAAACAAAAATTAAAGAAGACGTTTTCTAACGTATTTTTCTGCTGTCATGTATCTTCAAAAGGGATATTCGACTTTTGAAAAGACTACTTTTACTATGTCCACTTTTGGTAAAAATTGAATTATGTAACCCTTCGCATACATTGTGCAATGCTTTATACAGTAGAACATCAATTGTTTGTTATTACATAATCTCTTATCTAATATTTCTGCTATTTAAGTTGACATTTTATTTTTCGCGTTCTGTTAGTGATAATCTTGAAAAAATAAGATAAAGCCCAAAATTTAAAATTTGAAATTCGTTCCATTATACATGTTGGATTTATAGTTTGAACGTCCAACGTTGGAACGTTTTTGAACCCAATTGCTTTTTTATAGTTTTTATTATTATTATATCATAACAAAATTTTTTAGTTTGGAAAAAATTTTTGCATCCAATTTTTTTATTTTTATAAAGCTCTTTCAAAGTTTATGTCGAGGTTTATGTTTTAAAAATAATTTTGAATGCACATATTTCCTTCAGATAAAAAACTTTTAATATAAAATGAAAGAACCGATTGGGTTCACAAACGTTAGCAGTTAATAAAGTGTATTAAAAAAGAAAAATTAGAAAGGACAGATATACTTTAAAAATGTTATTTAATAAATTGTTATCTTTATATTAAAGTATATATTATTCAGCATAGTATACTGGAACGAATTTCATATTTTTAAAAAGCTCAAGAAGAAATAGGAGACATTAATATATCACCGAAGGCTTCAACTTATTTTTCATTTATGTTAAGATCATCATTTATACAAAAAACATCTCAAAGTGCCCACTAGCGATGAGTATGACAGTTTTTTTCTAATCACAGGTGTTACTTTACTTGTTCTTAGATCTTAATTACCTGTTCTAAATAATACGAAAGAATTAAAGGTATTGTAAATCAGCCAAGTTATATAATATTACATTAAAAAATAGAAAAATTTACATTATCAACCAATTGTCACAGCCGGGACTCAAACCCGAATTTTCCATTATCGCGGCAGGTGAAATATCAATTATTCTACCGTGACATGATTAATCAATTACACTCTTCTATATTAGGTAATTTGTCACAAATAAATCACATCATGCGAGTGTTAATAACTTTAAGTTATACTTTAAAGTGAACCTTATATAGAAGAGTTTAACTGATTAATCATTTAAGGTAGAATAAACTGAATTTAGTGATGGGCGATTACGAGATATTTTAGTCGATTGTCTCGATTGTTCAAACATCTCGATGACTCTCGATGGTTTTCACTTGGACTCGATTGTTGTTGTTTCATAGTTTACCGAGACCAAGTTGCATAGTATTGAATCGTACAGACGATGTACACTGTCGAGAGCCACATAATATATAATCGTTCATCACTCAACAACTGTGGTCGAGTCGATGGATGGTCGATTGTGCAGTAATCGAGTGCTCTGAGACCGACTGAACAGTGAATCAACGATGAACGAGTAGCGTAAACGTCAGACTTTAATCGACTAGCATATAACCTTGAATCGCGATTATATGTATTCTCATTCGCTAGCAAATAATCGACTTGAACAATCGGACATTTAGATTGTAAAATCAAACTCCGAGTCGATTGTGGACTCGATTGTTATTATGAACGATTGAATTGTTTCGATTGTAAAAACATCTTACAATCGCCCATCGCTAAAACTGATAATTCATCCGCCGCGATAGTGAAAAATTCGAGTTTGAGTCTCGACTGTAATATTGGTTTATAAAGTACATTTTTCTGTATTATAATGTAATATTATAGTATAACTTCACTTATTTCCAATACCTTTAATAATATTATTGTGTTTAATAGTCGTACTAAATTCAACCAACATTAATACGAAATAATTTCTATTCTATATTCTCTCGTATCTATCCTCAACTTAACATACTTAACAATATAACCGTGGAGTCTTCAAAAGGAACAAAAAAAGTATTTCAGTAATTTCTGTTCATTGCTGTTTCTTTAGAAATTGTTCGTTTGATAATTCATTTATCAACAGTTTTTTAAGAACCAGCTGATCTTAAATTCTTAAAGAATTGCTTCTTTGAGAATCTGTTCTTTAAAACCCTTTTCTTTATGAACCTGTTTTTACGAACTAGAATAGAATAGAATAGAATATATTTATTGTCCAATATAGCAGTGAGCAGGATTCGTCATACAAAAAAATTTAATAATTATAATTAATTGAATAAAATTCATAAACTGAATACAAACATGTATTAATTAGAAGTATCTTTAACTCTCTTTTAAATTTAGGGAAAGGAAGTGACTTCAGCTCAGCAGGAAGACTGTTGAAAAATTTTAAAGCTGAATATTCTGGGCTATTGCAAAAGAGACATAAGTTCGGTCTAGGGAGTAAAATCAGGTTATTATTACGTGTCTGATAACTATGCAGTGTACTGTGAGTGGAGTACTTCCAAAAATATTTCCGAATGTGACAAAGCGAGTAAAAAATGTATATAGACGGAGCAGTTAAAATTTTATGTCTTATAAAATAATCTTTGCAGCTGTCACGATATCCAAGATTGAAAATAACCCTTATGGCTTTTTTCTGCATTAAGAAGACTCTATGGAGTTCCGATGTGCTACAGCCCCAAAACATGATTCCATATTTAATATGCTGGTAGAAGTAGGCATAATAAGTTGTAAGGCTTAAATTAGAATCATAGCAGCTGTGTTGAATTTTCCTCAACGCAAATAAAGATTTTGAAAGTTTTAAACATAAATTTGAAACATGGCTAGTCCAATTTAAAGTGTCAGAGATGGTTAGACCGAGGAAATTAAAAGTAGATGTTTTTTCCAGTGGAACGTTATTAGAGACAAGTGTCAAATTTACACCTTTATTACCACGGTTGGTATGAAATACCATATATTGGGTTTTATTTGCATTAAGGCAAAGGAAGTTGTCAGCGCACCAGGAGGAAAATTCTTGAAGAGCAAGCTGAGTTTTGTGCTGTAGTTCAGGCAGAGAATTTGCAGAAGAAATGAAACAAGTATCGTCAGCATACATGACCGTGCGATCGCAAGACATACAAGAAGGCAAGTCATTGACATACAGAATGAATAGTAGTGGACCCAATACGGACCCTTGAGGAACACCTAACTTAACAGGTCTGCAGCTTGATAAGGCATCAGCAACACGGACACATTGCTGACGATCGTTAAGGTAAGATGAAATCCAGGATAACGCAGTGCCACGAAAACCAAGATGTTCAATTTTATTTAATAGACGCTTATGGTCAACAGTGTCGAACGCTTTACTCAAATCACAGTACACTGCAGATACAAACTTCTTGTCATTAAGGCTATTTGAAACGTGTTGAATGAGCTCGTGCATGCCATCTTCAGTACACTTCCCTTTACAGAAACCATTCTGAGCGAAACATACAATATTGAATTTTTCCAAATAAGAATTTATTCTCGTACAAAAAGCAAGTTCAAAAAGTTTAGAGAAAGTAGAAAGTATGGAAATAGGTCGATAGTTGGCTATGTCACATTTGTCACCTTTCTTAAAGATAGGGATAGTTTTCGCTATTTTTAGAGCAGACGGAAAGATACCAGTAGCAAAAGAAAGGTTAATTAGATATGTAAGGGGCTTTATTATATAGGTACAAGTCTTTATAAGTATATTAGGTAACTCATCAACGCCACAAGAGAAGTCA
Organism: Mongoloraphidia duomilia; assembly: GCA_039654895.1. Taxonomy (NCBI): domain Eukaryota; kingdom Metazoa; phylum Arthropoda; class Insecta; order Raphidioptera; family Raphidiidae; genus Mongoloraphidia; species Mongoloraphidia duomilia. Next base: position 23,799,190 of record CM077516.1, on the reverse strand, counting down.
TTTTTTAATTTGTTAAAAAGTTTCATCGTTTCAAATTCAGAAAATGGTGTCAAAAACACGGATTCTATGCGACTACTTGTTGAATTGTAGTTGATATTTGCTGGCGGTAATTGGAGTACATTTGGCATATTTAAGAAAAATGTATTAAAAACGTCCGCAATTTTAGCATTATTTGAAACTAAGGAGCCATTTAAAGAAATTGGTTGCTGATTATTTTTTTTGTAATTGATATCTCCTTTTAACTCAAGATTAACTATAGACCATATGACCTTACTTTTATTCTCAGCTCTATTAATTTTATTATTATAATAATTTGATTTAGCTAATTTTAAAACTTGTTTGTATTCAGTTTTCAAAACATAAAATACATCTAAAAACTGTGTAAAATTCTTACTTAAAACATAAATGTCATCTAAAAAAAGTTTAAAATCTAAAATATCTTCAGTTATCCACGGTTTATTTTGCCTGGAATTTTTAAAATTAACCTTTTTTAACGGAAAGGCGCAATTAAAATAATATATAAAAGTTTCATAAAAAATATTAAACGACTTATCTAGATCAGAACAGAATAAAACGTCATCCCACAACTCACCACTAATTAAAAATGAAAAATAATTTTTATTACAATCAGAGAAATGTCTTCTTTTCATGATAGGAGATTTATCACAATATAATATATCAGAATTTGAAATTTTTATAATCTGAGTATAGTGATCAGAAATAGATGTTTTTATATTATATGCAGTTGCATAGTCACAATTTATAAAAATATTGTCGATTGTAGTTGCAGAACAACTAGTGACACGGGTATGTGCATTAATGGTTAATGTTAAATTAAAACTGGTAAAAATATCACACAGAAAATTTTTGTTACGGCTATCACTTGAAAAATCTACGTTGAAATCACCAGCCACGATTATATGTTCGTTATTTTTATCTATTTTAACTAACACTTCATTCAGTAGATCAATAAATTCAATAATTGAATCATTAGGAGATCTATAAATTGTAAGAACACTATATTTAACAGAATTTATTGAAAATTTAATGCCGCAACATTCAAAGATTTTTTCACTACAAATATGCGATATGAAATCAATCTTTTGAACTTGTAAATTAGTACGTATAAAAATTGCAACACCACCATGGATACTATTAGTTCTGCAATAAGAACTAGCTAAATTAAAATTATCAAGATGTATAGTATGGATTTCATCAGAATAAAGCCATGTTTCGGAAATGCAAATAATGTCGGGTTTTTCTTCCAAAAGTAAAATATTCAGTTCCTCAATTTTGTCTCTGATAGATCGTATATTCATATGCATAATAGAAAACATTTTAGTTACAACTGCTGAGGATGTAATTGTTTCAGTGTTTTCCGTAGCGCAGAAAAAACCGTTTGATTAAAACACCTGCAGGCCAGATGTCTTCATCGTGGAGCTGATCGTGTAAGCGAAAGTCTGCACCGACTTTAAATGTGTTATTTATTCCCTTAGATAAAATTTTTTCGCAGATAAATGATTCACCAGGAAATTTAGATTGAAGATAAGATGTTATATCATTTTCAGTTGTATCAGGGTGAACGCGGCTTACATGTAACCAACAACGTTTTTTACCGGCAACGAAACCAGAGTTACTATCATTGGAATGATTTACGGCAGATCCTACTGTTAGGTTTTTACGTCTGCGTTTTACTTCAGTAAAACCATCAGTGGTCTCATTAGACTGTGGCATCTCTTCACCAACCACATTCGAAGTACTTGGGAGGGGTGTTGCCATCTCTTTGCTGGTATTGCCTGAAATGTTTGCAACCAGATTAACTGATGTGTTATCAGTCCGATTTCTCAAATTTGCTGTGTATTGTCGCGTGCGAATGCTACGAGCACGATCTGTATTATTATCCGAGTTACTATTATCGACCGACACTGTAGATTTCTGTTCAATGTTGGTTTTTTTGTTATTATTACTCACAATAATTTTCGTATTTAAATTATCAATAGCTAATTGTTGATTATCAATTTTATTATTCAACACAACTATAGTAGCCGTATTTTCTTTAATAATATTAGACAGTTCAATAATTTTATTAACTAAAAATTTTTGAATTTCGACATTAGAAAATTTAAGGTTAAGAATCTCATCACAATCCGTACAGAACCATTTCACACCTTTTATTTTAGTTGATGTTTTATAATCACTAGCTTTAATATTTAAACAATCCATGTGAAACTGACTATTGCAGATTCCATCACACTTCAGTATTTTAGTAGAATTATCTAAAATTTTGTGGCACAGATCACAAGCACAATCATCTGTGTCCGCCATGATAAGAGAGATAACTAGGTTATTACTGAACAGCATAATTGTGAGTTATTCTTAAAACCGATTATTTCCTAGTAATTTTTTCTAAAATAACTTCCTGTCATTTCATCCCATCACAACTATAGATTTATTTCAAATACGAAAATCAGACACATCTTAAGATAATTAATTATGTGTACCTACTACAGTCAAGAAAAAAACACAATTTATATTTTGTTACAAACGAAGTAATTGTTATAAACTTGCTGTTATGTAACAAAATTAGCGCAAATTCAAATTGCTAACATTTTTAATAAAAGAGAACCTACTGTATTTTGTTGAAGAAGTAAAGTATGTAAATTAAGTTAAATATCTACTAGGTTTACCTGACATTCTCTTGAAACTTTTTAAAGTTGACTTCAAAAAGAGGATACCTAATTTCTAGTTGTCAGAATGCGATTTTGAATATAATTAAATGTTATTTGTTTTATCATAAGAAAGACGACAGCAAAATTAAAATCCCATCTTCCTGTCAGGCGTTTTTCTAAACATTTTGTCTTTATATTGTTTTATATTAATTGTTGTAAAGTTTTTTTTAGTAGTCGATATTCTTGAGAGAACGAAGAAAAAAGATACCTACGAGTTTCATGTGCAAATACGTTACTGGGTTATTGTATTACGTAAGCACCATGCACGAGTAATAATCAGCGCCTATCGATGATGAAGAACAGCAAACTCCTAAGTCTCCGTTTTCAGCAAAACAATAACCTTCTATGACAATTTCTGCAGATTTATAAATTATGAATTAAACGATTTACAAACTAGCCTTCTTTTTGCTGGCAAAATCTCCCATGTCAATGAAGAATAAATACGGACTTATACAACAAAAATTTTATGTCAAGTAAAGAACGACAACCTCCTATGTCAGACATAGGAGTTTGTTACGACATCCTGTCAGTGTATTAATTTAATCTTAATATGAAAAAAAATGTTAGAACATCATGGTTCAAAACATTGTTATCTTCCACCTGAAAAGTGTCTGTTTTTGACATAGAAGCTTGCTGAATTTCTGCAAATTATGACATGGAAGGTTGCCATTCTTCACCATCGCTATACTGAAGGGTTAAACAATTTTCATTAGAACAATATTTTAAAATTTCAAAATTTGCGTCAATGATCGAAGTGTTCCGCATCGTTAAGTTCAAATTTTGTAAGGATAAAATAGACATAATTCTAAGACTAAAAGATACAAAAGTGGTATGTCGATATTTAATTAAAAGTGGTATGTCGATCTTTATTCGTTCCGAAGGTACAGGCCTGTGAAATTATAAACAGTAAATAATCAGATTTAAATTCGTAAACCAAATAAAAACTTAACATAAGAATTTTTATTTCTAAAATCTAGTTAAACATAATAGGTATGTCACCTTACCATAAAAAAACATCACAAAAACGTCACTCAGATAAAATTAAAAAATTCGGAACGAATAAAAATCGATCTACCACTTTTGTGTTTTTTAACTTCCCATTGGAAGTTATTGTAATGGGTCCGAAAATCGAAATCAAAATGTATAACAAATTTTTATGTTTCAAGGTCACTACACTATTTTTAGAAATATGTCTGTGTGTGTGTGTATGTGTGTGTGTGTGTGTACGTATGTACGTACGTACGTATGTGTCCATTTTTTCTAAGACGAAATCTCAAGAATGAAAAATGATATCACACTAAAAGAAGATACCAAAAAGTGGCTCACTTCATCACACTCTCAACGACGAACTGAGACAGCCCTAACCAGATTAAGGATCGGACACACATCTATCACCCACAGGCACATCTTGAACAAGGATCCTCCTCCAATATGCGATACCTGCAACGAACAAATTACAGTTGAACACATACTAACTACTTGTACTAAATAGAGCCAAGAACGGATAATTTCTAACCTACCAGCCACACTAAAGGATATTCTTAAGGACGACGAAGGCACCATCACGAAGGTTCAACAATTTCTTGAACTTACGAACCTAAAATTCAAAATATGATCAAGTTAATCAAGACAAGATAAAATAAATATAAAATTAATAATAAAACATAAATACTTACCTTTATACTTACCAATTATCATAGATACGTACCTTACTATAAGTTCTCTATATTCTTAACTATTCATATGAGTATGTGGTTATGCGGATGACTGCTGTATGCGTATACTCTCTTTGTGTATGCATTCGCGTATGCATAAGTATGTAAAAACCTATAACCTCTACGGTTATAGTTTAATTGATTTTGATTTAGAACCGATCTTTTTACGGATCGGGGTAGCGTGTACCACCAACCGAGCAGTAGTTTCTCCAAAATAATGAGTCCTTATCCTAGCAAAGCTGTTCGGTGATCTTTACTGGACAGTGTTTTTTTAATCTATGCAACCAGGGTCTTATATAGTACAATAAAACAATTCATATAAAATTTAACAAAGATAGTAAAATTGGTTTATTTATCAAATTATATAATAAAAAAAATACAAATTAATGATCTGAGCTTTTGTTACATCTTCAGAGAAGAGATCTTGTTAGTTATCTGTCAGCTTTCCATAATCCAGAAATAGATAATATTCTTTATGATCCTTATATTGTCTTGTGTAGAAAGTAACCAAACACTTAAATTATATGTCTATCTTTTAGAGCACACTCAGAAAATCTAATTCATTTCACTATTGTCTGATTGAGAATAAAATTTTAGACCACTACTGTGACTTTACTGTGGATAACTTTTTATCTTATTTAAATAAATTGTCTTGAACATCTTGTAGTATCTACTTTTCGGGCTAATAATGCAATTCCCGATTTTTATCGGTAAGTTACGATCCTCCTCGACATTAGGATTTTCCTGAACGGTTTCGGTAGTCATTTTTTTTTATAGAAGTTTAATTTTAATATCTCACGACACTTAATTTATTCACCTTCTTCTTTCCTCAACTTTCCGTCCACCGTCTTTAAAACCAACTTTAAACTGTTCTAACACAACTGTCCCCAAACTGTCCCCTTACTTTTGCTTTTTCGTCCTATATTTTGACTCTATCCCTTCCTATGTTTACTTCAAGGTTTGGTTACTTATTATCAACCTTCTAGAACAAACTTCCATTAGCTGTTCACCGTGGAAATTCTCCAAGAACAACATACGTTCTCTTTTCACGAAAACAGAGTGAATTTGATATTATAATTTAATCTTTTGAATGCATTTTTAAACAGCATATTATATTATGTTTTTCTCAAAAACCTTAATGCCTTTTACTCTAGTATTATATTTCTGATAATAAATTAATAACATCTTAACGGGTCAAAAGTCAATTAATTACTTTAACTTATCACTGTCTGGGAATGCATTTTGTAAAACTAGAACTTGTAAATAAGTTCCATCACGTTGTTATACATGTTCGTCAAAAATTTTAGGGATGAATTAATCCGAAACGAACCAGTTCGTTACAAGTATGCGCATCCACTGCGGTCCTTGATGCGCTACATTCTCATACACTCCTACTCGCGCATATAGCCTTTGTAGCTGAGCGCCTGTTTTAAATAAAATTAAAAAAAAAAAAAAATGATATCGACTACGTTAGGGTGCCAATCGACGCGTATTAACGTAAATAGATCTGAAAGAAATTTTTTCAAAATCGATTCAGCCGTTCTTTTTTCTTAACCAAATAGACTACAAAATATCTCGCGAATACACACAATTTATATCGACTTCGTAAGGGTGTCAATCGAGGCGTGTTAACGTCATTTTCATCCGACATAAATTTTATAAAAATCGGTTCAGCCGTTTTTTTTAAATTATTGTTAAAAATAAATAATAATTATGTTTTAATGATTAAAATGATTACTTTTCTGTGTAATATCTAATTTAATTATTGTTATTAAATATTTATCAAACTGGGAAGTTCGTCGTGTGGACCTCAAGGGTCGCACTTTAGTCCTAATAAACGACCCACCTTACGGCTTGTTAATCTTGGAATTAAGTCTGTTTTATGTTCCCAAAATTGAACATAACGATACGGAACACCCGTAGAAATAATATGTACTTATGCATATAATTAAAATAACTCCACTATTATACTTTGCCAATGACCAACATTTCAATTTATAGTATTAAAATGTTAGTTCGAACGTTTGAACTCTATATTTAATTTCTTTATTTAACTGATGAATTTTCGATAAAAAATAATAATTGCCACTTTTAATTACATTTTGATGAAGGACTTTATTTCGTGTGCTATAATTGGCATTTGAATATTTCTTCATACACGTATGGTATGTATTTATTTTCGATAGAATTTCTGGGTTACTTCATTACTATAATGGAGAAGAGGTACAAAATATGTTATAGGTGAAATAGTTTATAAAAAGAATTCAACGATCAATCCAGAAATATTGTATTAATTGTTGTTTTCAAGTATTTTGCAAAAAGTAGATTTTATAAATTTTCACAAATCGTCCCATTTTAAATTATTATTTAAAGTAACCATAACGAAGGTGTTTACAAAAATTGAGCTAACTGGGAATTATTCCGCAGTGGAAATCTAAATTTACTGGACTAATTATTTTTTACTTACCTACATAATTATTATAAGGAATAAAAATATGTCTAAACTAGCCGTTACCCGTGGCTTCGCCCACGTATTTTTTAATTTATGATTTATTATCCCCCCGCGAGAAATTCTCCTGCGAAGTGAATCCGGGCTGGTGGTGTTTATTCGCTCGAATTTTATAATACATAACTCACTCGCTTCGCTCGTTCGCTCGAATATTAATTATACATACTCACTCGCTTCGCTCGTTCGTTTGAATATTAATAATACAATACTCACTCGCTTCGCTCGTTCGCTCGAATTTTATTAAAACATTACTCACTCGTTTCGCTCGTTCACTCGAATATTAATAATACATTACTCACTCGCTTCGCTCATCCGATCGAATTTTATTAATACATTATTGTTCACCTACGTTATATATGAAACTTCTGTGCAAAATATTGTATGCTTCTAACTTCAAAAATGATGAACTTCCATACAAATTTTCATCCCCTATTTAACCCCTTTAAGGGATGAATTTTCAAAAATCTTTTCTTATTACTCATCTACGTTAAATAAGGAACTCCTGTGCAAAATTTCATGCTTCTAACTTAAAAAATTACGAACTTCCATACAAACTTTCATCCCCTATTTAACCCCCTTAGGGGATGAATTTTTAAAAATCCTTTCTTACTGCTCACCTACGTAATATAAGGAACTCCTGTGCAAAATGTCATGCTTCTAACTTCAAAAATGACGAACTTCCATGCAAAATTTCATGCTTCTAACTTCAAAAATGACGAATTTCCATACAAACTTTCATCCCCTATTTAACCCCTTTAGGGGTCGAATTTCGAAAAATCCTTTCTTAGTGGGTGCCTACGTCACAAAAGGAACGTACTGTCCAAATTTCAAGTTTATATCTTGAGCGGTTTGACCTGGGCGTTGTCTGTCAGTCAATCAGTCAGTCAGTCAGTAACGGAACTGTTTTATATATATAGATTAATATTCATCGTTTGACTACAACAAAGTAAGTTATTAATAACAATAGTTCTCACACTAAACAATTATTATTTATCTTACTGAAAAGATGTATACGCAATTTAATAAGAATAAAACAACGTTTTGTCATGGAGGCCACATTTCAAGCGAATATATAATATATTCTAGTTCACATTTAGAAAAACGTGTTAATTCTTGCTACTGCTAGTTAAAATATGTGTCATAGCTCATTGGATTCGTAATGACGTCTAAAAAATGTGCGAAAGTTTCAAACCCGCAGATAAAAAATTGCAGAAGTTATTAACAATAATTTAAAGACTTCAAAAAAATGGGGATCAGTTTTTTGAAAATAATTCTAAAACTATTAATATTTAAGAATTGAAACACAAGTATTCTTAAAGAGGAGGAAATTTCCAAAATAAGTGTAGACTCCCGGAACTTCAACTCTCTTATTAATAGTTTCAATTTAATGTTGAAAATAGGGCTTTTCGCGGTGAGCGCTGTGCCGTAACGTAGCCACGAAACCGGCCGTTGCAGTGTCATGGAACATTTCATGACAATAGATAATTTTCTTTATCTAAGGTTGCCAATGCTAATTATATTCATACCTAGGTTGCGCGCTCGTTTAATTCTGCCAATCATATACAATCAATTCATGGCATAGTTGTATTTTAACAGAATTGTATTTAACATAAAATTAATCAAATATATTTTGATTCGCACAAGCGATTTGATAATCGAAATAATATGGCCTTAACAAACCAATGTATAGTGGAATGAAGTATCACCAATTTGGTATATCATCAATCTTTACAAATTGGTGGAATTTGTTAATTAATTAATTGAAGTAAGATTGTACTGTTCTTTTGATCGATAATTTTAACCTGTAAAAATCATCTGTCTATTTTCTTATGTCACAGATGGGTTATTCTCACCTGTGTTTAACTAAGATAATTTTTCATTATTATCAACTAATTTTGGTTTCTATTGTGATCTAGTGTGTTTATAAAGAGATAGCACTAATATTGATTAAGTTTTCATGTAACTTTGGTTGCCTACCGCTATATTTTTTGTATGGACAATTTTCTTATTGACAGCGACCACAGACGGTAGTTCCTGCGAATTATTTCCTTACATAAAAAGTTTTTTTACCCTATAAAATATTAATTTAAAAATCTGAAAAATTATCTAGACACTTGAAGGAACAATATCCCGGTGGAAAAAACATTTTTCACTCATTTTTCATAAAATGAGGCTATTGTTAGTTAACTATTTTTTTTAGAGTTCTTGTTTACATTCCAAATCGGATATTTTTTAAACAAAACCTTCTAAAATTATTTCGCTTCGTGGAGGCCTTTTGACAACTGTACTAAATGAGATAATCAACTTAGGGTATTTTCAATTGTTATAATCTACGAATTATGACTTATTTAAGCAACAAAAATTTAAAAAGTTAAAAAAGGGGTCGAAATTTTTTTTAAATTTATTTTTATCACTGTTTTAGATATGAATGAATGAAATTAATATTTTATAGGGTAAAAAAAACTTTTTATCTGCAACGGCCGGTTTCGTGGCTATGTTACGGCACAGCGCTCGCCGCGAAAAGCCCTATTTTCAACATTAAATTGAGACTATTAATAACAGAGATAAAATTCCGGGAGTCTACAATTTTTTTGGAAATTTTCTCCTCTTTAAAAATATTTGTGTTTCAATTCTTAAATATTAATAGTTTTCGAAATATTTGCAAAAAACTGATCCCGATTTTTTTGGATTCTTTAATTGTTAATAACTTTTGCAATTTTTTATCTGCGGGTTTCAAACTTTCGCACATTTTTCTAGACGTCATTACGAATCCAATGAGCTATCACACATATTTTAGTAGCAAGAATTAACACGTTTTTCAAGATGTGAACTAGACTAATATAGGGAAGTCTGCCTTGCATATACAGGGTGTATCACAGGAAACCGAACATAGGGAAAAGTACACAGTACAAATTAGTTAAGATCAGAGATTGCTTTGCCCTCTATTCATGTAAAAAACCATGATAATTAATTTAGTTACGTTAGCCATGTGTATTCTATCTTTGTCACGCTACTCATTTTGCTTATGGTTTCCTTGGTGCACTCATTACTTTTCTATGTATTCAATCCTGTGATACACCCTGTATATTTTACAATCAAAGTTTTGTTAAACAAAACTATGATTATTTTGAGCAGGAGAGGACAAATCACGAATATTGCACTAGGGCAAGGACGGATCTTCACATACCAAATGTAAAACACCCTGTAGTTATAAGGAAAAACATGCATATCCAATTAATTGAAATCTATAATGCAGTTCCTCCAGAAATTAGGTCTCTATAAATGACAAATTATTCAAACGAAATTAAAAAAAATATTAATTACTAATCAATACATTGTAATGTACTTTTTATATCTAGATATATTTTTATGACTTGTTTTATACCAGTTTGATATTAGAAATACAAATTATTATTATTATTTTTCAAACGTTGCGTCGTCAGATTTAAAGTTCACTAAAATTATAAACAGAGAATGGAAATGTTCTGAAAATATTTTATATGCACGTGAATATAGTATCTGCGCCTGGTTACTTATGAATATTGTGCTAAGAAATATTTTCGTAACAAAGAAAATTTAATACTGATGCACCATGCTGAGACAGTAGCAATATTGATAAAATCCAATATCAGAAATTTCGCTGAAAGATTATTCCTTTAGATAACCAATTTGATTAATATTGCTATAACCGAATACCGCATCAGGAGCAATGATCAAGTTCTGAAATTTGTTATGGTTAAACTGAATAAAAATGTTAGGCACCATAATATCATCTCTAAACCATGCTTTCCTTACTAAAGCTTTGTTATTTGGTAACAGAATAATTTTATCTACTCTTGTTTATTTATTAATGTTATTACACCGATCATTTTAAACGAAGAACCGCGAATAAAGAATTTTTGTACATTTTTTATGTAATAGGTAATTTTATAGACAATAAAAAAATAATATATCTTATAGTACTCATCAATTTGTTCTAATAAATTATACAATTTGTTACAATAAAATGTTGGTATAATACATTATACATTATTCATGTTAATTATACGCTAATATTATTATTGTAAGTATAAATATTATAATTTTATGTACAACTGGGAATTTACTTTACTATACACGTTTATAAATTCAGTAACTAATTGTTGTGAATGGTTACTAATTAATGAATAACTACATAATCGAAAATTAATGAACGAATGAATTTTGTATTATTTTGCTTTACCGATAAACATTGTTGCCATCTATGGTGTAGTTTACCGGAACCCTTAATGATTATTATTAAAAAAAAAACTAATCTGGCTGTAATGAAGACGCAGATCGATCAGCTATCTTTTTTGATTTTAGACGTAAGAATGTTAGGAACTAAATCAAACGGATTATCTGCAGAAATCGAGTGATATCAATTTATGATCGGAGCGTATGCCGCGACAGATATCTAATCACCAGAGGTGTGTGTTATAAATTTACATGCACGCTTCTACTTCTTTATCCTTTGCTCAATACACACAGAATATGTTCGATTTTTTTAAGACAGAAACGTAGATAATATCTTATTTTTAAAGATTTTTTCGTTGGAGAGCAGCCAATTATATAATTGTTTCGAAACATATAGGAAAAAATCATTTTACCAACCAGTGGTCACAGTCAGGATTCTAACCTGAACCTTTAGAATCCTGACTGTGACCACTGGTTGGTAAAATGATTTTTTCCTATATGTTTCGAAACAATTATATAATTCCAACGAAAAAATCTTTCAATTACATACAGCCGTATAAAAAAACTATTATTATCTTATTTTTATTTTCAAACAAAGATAAAAAATGAGCATTACATATTCTATAACAGATTAGCAAGGGGGTATATTTTGACAAATATATGAAGTTGTGGGAAATTATAATATTAATATAAATAAATAACTTAAGACGATGAAAGCTATTAACACCATATACTTAACAAACGTAGGGGTGTAGCGAATTGTTTTACTATCTTGACAATTGCCATTACCCCGCTTTCCCCTAACATGACACTGTATGACGTCGTAACACATCTACTATGTTGTATTTATCGAAAATGATATCGTGAAACTGATTCAATGGTTTTTTAATCAACTAAATATATTTCACTTTTCAAAACCATTGTAAGAGTGCTCATCTACAAGTAATAAAGGCTTCAAACAGACGCTAATTACCTCTGTTGTCGAGCGTCTATAATCCACAATTCAGTTCAATTCAAACTGTTTAGCGGATTGGTAATAAATAAGTAAATAGATAAATCAGTAAACTGACAAATAATCTGATGTTGTTCATTTCTCATTCTGTGCTTGAGATGGGACACCAAAAGACACCTGCGAAAACACATTACATTATACATTCTGCTACCGCATCAAAATACAGACACCTATATATTATGTAAGGTGGGACATCTCTCACATTACAGAAATGAAGTATTCTTTTTATGCCAAAAAATATATTGTCAATGTGGTGAGGTGGAGACATGTCGGTGTACGTAGGACTCCGGTAGAGCAACAGTCAGTACGCGACTCGTTAAGAAACCAAATAATCAAAACTTAAATTTAATGTTTTTACCACTGAAAGTAATGTTGGAATGTGCACTGCCTATACCACTCTGTGTGTGGAAGCGACTAAAGACAGACAAAGTTAATAAGGCCACATGTCCTTGTTCCACTACAGTCTTAATACACTGTACGACAAAGACAGGTGGCCCACTTAGATCTGTCTGTCTCGGCTCGCTAGCAATGCGTCAGTGCACATTCCACCATTACTCTATTTCGGTGGGTTTTACCCTAAAATCAACTTTTGCTTTAAATAAATAGATAATTTTGCATTCCTTTGGAAACCATAAATTTCTATATGTGAAAAAATATCGCAGTTTTCTAATTTCACAGTTTTTGAAGTTTCTGAAGTGCTGTACTACCAGTTATGTAAAAACTCGAAATAGGTACGACATTTTTATCACAACTTGTTTTTAATTTTTTTCTCTTTTTTTTTAGTCTTCTTCACGCACAGAAACTCGGGTTTATTTACAATACAATTTTATGTCCAATCGTAAAGTTCCACGAATTTTGGAAGTATTTGGATTTAAAACAAAATTCAGTAAATTTGCTGAACTACAATAATATTACCTACTGTTTTGTGATTAATTTTATTTAATTTGTCAAGTTGTTCTATAGATTTCTAGCATCTCCGGAAAACAATTTCTTGCATCTTTTTATAAACAAATTGTAGAGAAATGTTCCAATTTATAAGTATAAAAAATGGAAAATACATGATATTATACTATATTTTATTTATTACTAGACATACAAAACAAAATTTTGACCTTAATCTAAATTTATTCAATTTTATATTTTAATTTTTAACCAATAAAGTTTTAATATTTCGTATTTATGTCATTTAAAAAAATTATTCAAATCGAAGTAGTTGTTACTTGTTACCGGTTTCGAGATAACACCTTTTTTTGTCAAACGTTACTACACTAATTTAATTTGTTATGCTTTGCAAGTTTTCGATTTTGGTTTCGTATTTTTTTTTATTAGTTTTAAATAAATAATAAATGATTTGCTTACCTTTTCGATAATTTTTATAATTTTAACTTTTTAATTTAGATAATTGGTAATTTTTATATTTTGTACAAAATTGATTCGATTTACTTTTATTGATAACTTATAGTCGACAGACTCGAGACGCATTCCAATTGAAACAAAACTTTTCAAAAGCAAAAAATATAGTGCAATTAGCATGAAATACCTAGTTCCGTTACAATTTATGGATATAAAAAAAATAATTTAAAATTTCTACATTTATAACGGTACAAAGTCTTCTAATTATAATTAAAATATTTTCCTAATAATGTAACAGCTATAAAATCTGTAAATATTTCGTCCCCTAAAGCTCAAATTCTACTTTTAGGGTGAAATTCCCCAATCTGGCAACACTGGGACCGTGTGTGTGTGATATTATGAGCACAAAAAATATGCAATACTAGGATTAAGAAGTTGAAAGAATGCCTCAGTGTGATGAAAGTATTGAATTAGTATCCAGTTGCAGCAAACGCTGATGTATTTGGCGTATAAATTGATCGATGTTTTCCATTACCGTAGGCGGAATGTCTGTGGCATGGAGTTTGATCCTCGGTACTGCTATAGCATTGTAAAAGCGCAAATAATATAATATATTTTCATACACACTTTACAGAATGTACATGAATATGAAGTGGGTTCATAGACTGTCGCATGATCACGTCCAAAAAGAATAATATATGCTTTTGTACATCGCTTACTCAACGTGGAGATATTTCAGAAATGAAGACGTGACACAATTCGAAGCTTTTTGTTAGTTTTTAAGGCAGCGGTTTCGTTTTTTGAACGAAAATTATATTCGTTATTGTTTTTCCAAAATTCGATTAAATTTGATCTTTTATCTTCCGTACACTGTGATAAAAAATTGTTTCTAAAAACCATGCAAAAAACAGCGAGTCCCCGGTGCTTTCAAGAGACGTGTTAACCATTAAGAGTCGAATACGGTGGTGACAATTATATAACTTCAAGCAATTTTTACAGCTGATTAAGGAAGATGAAACAAAGCATACACTCTAGGCTCTAAAGTCTAGATGCGATAGGGTTTGTAGAACTTTTCAAATTGCCGCCCATAAAGTCAATTCCGCGCCACATCAAAATTTTATATAACAAGTTGGGTACATTGGCTTAGTTTCCTTAATTATTATTGTCGTCAAATTATTTTCCTATAAAATCTTAAGTAAGTACCTATATGTTATATATTATATAACATTATTATCATGCTTATTCAGATAAGTTCTCATCAGTTATATTTAAGCTTTTGTGGCGTTATTATTAATGTTAAAGCAGTTTTAACTGTTATATTTTTGCAGTGTTCAGTGATAAACTTTGTATTAAATGTAGATATATTAGAAAAAATAAATGTTGCTTATAAGTGGAAATAGGATTTAAGGGCAAAAATTATCTGAAATTCATGTAATTAGTTGTCATGTCCATCGTAACTATACATATATAAGAGATTAATGGGAACTTGGACCGTGGGTTGATTGAAACTCAGTTAAAGTTTTAATTCGCAACGTTTCGTCTATATTTTAGACTTCTTCAGGCTCTGTGAATAATAACCACATACATTACTGTATAACTCATACAAACTTATAATATATCTTATTACAAACCTTAAAACATAACACGAGTATGTCAGTAATAATCTGTAGTCATCATTCATTTACAGCGATAATATAATATTCAAAAATCCTTTTGAAATAATTGATCATAATAATTTCATTAAAATTCATTTGTTCAACCGACACAATTTTCTTCTTTTTTTAAAACAACATGGCTATTTAATACAAAATCCAACTATTAAAATAATTAAGTGACATAATCACTAATTATGCGAAACATAATCTAATCAGTGACTCTAAAAATCTTCTTTCATTACCGATAGTAAATGTAATCAAGTCACTTTACTTTCAATTTACATTCTGACAATATATTCATGTATAATTTACTCAGTCCCTGCGTATCCGATCGTGAATTAATAGTATCGCTTAGAAAGATATTAATCATTTCACTAATGTTCCGCTTCATCCAATGTACCTCTTTATCTAAAATTTCACAATTATTAAAATCAAAATTATGTCCTGTGTTAAAATGATGTATCGCTGTAAATGAATGATGACTACAGATTATTACTGACATACTCGTGTTATATGTTTTAAGGTTTGTAATAAGATATATTATAAGTTTGTATGAGTTATACAGTAATGTATGTGGTTATTATTCACAGAGCCTGAAGAAGTCTAAAATAGACGAAACGTTGCGAATTAAAACTTTAACTGAGTTTCAATCAACCCACGGTCCAAGTTCCCATTAATCTCTTATATATTATCTGAAATTTTCGCTGTTATAAAGAGAAATAAAAAAATTGTTAAATTCTCGAGAGCTTGGAAAACGAAATCCTAACCTTATATATGTGTATAATACATGAAATAATGTGAACATTCCTTTAAACGCAATTATGTTTTATGGTAGCATAAATCAAATTAAAAGAAATGTCGTTTTGTTTCTTTAGAAAATTATTTTTCCTACTTATTTTTTTATTGCAAGTATTTTCTTTAGATAATCAAGCTGGCAAAAATTAGTAGTAAAGTAGTATTCTACAAAATGAGTGAAAATTTAGCTATATTTCCATTTTTGAAACTATTAATAAATTAATTACTCATTGCAGGCAACATTTAAAATTAATGTAACTGGGCTTATATTTTAAGCTGTCATTACAATTGTTTGGGATCGAAAAGACACAACTATTTCAAATTAAATATTTAACTTTCTAATACCGCTTAGAGGGTATCAAGAGTATAAAATTAAACAGAATCGATTACAAATTTGTGAACAATTTACGTGTAAATATTTAATGCAAACTTTGGACTGATATTAAGGAAATAAGTGTCTCTTAGTCCGTAGCTATAGCTGGTATAGCTATATAAATGTATTTATAAACTCTCAGAAAAAAGTATCAGTGATTGTACCAAATGTTTTTGTAAATACAGAAACAATGTATTTTATTAAATTTCAGTTGTGGAAATAAAATATACAAAATGAAAATTAAAATAATTTCTTCGTAGAAAATATTTTTAAATATTTAATAGCTATTTATTTACAGTAGAAGCAATATTGGCACTCTCTATTTTAGTGTTAATAAGAAAAAAAGTCAATATGGGATATTACAAACTATCAAGTTCAAGAATTTACAGTTATTCGTATAAAAATAAACTATTTTGAAACATCATCGTTCGCAGAAAGTGATTTCCGTTTCTCATACGACTCCTCAACTTCTTCACCATGTTTGCCCCAGAATGGATGAGAACCATCACCGTGCTTTTCGATGACACGACGAATCAGTTCTTTGGAAGGATATTTCATGTCGTACGCCAAACCTATTTTTGAGAAAAGGTCGAGCCAGAATGTGGTCATATTTAATCCGTAATTTCCAAGTTCACCAGCTTTGTAATCCCATGGGAACACATGATGGTAATTATGCCAACCCTCGCCAATGGCTACGAATGAAACAAATCTATTTTCGCTGGGATTGATTCGTCTAAAAAAATTTATTATTACAAACGCTATCCACTAAAAATAAAGTTATTATTAAATACAGTTAAATTCTGGGACACGAAAAAATATAGTTTAAACTGTATATGCTCTGAAATTTCAAGCTCTCCAGAAATTGTTTACCGCTATGGATATTTTTTATAGTGTAAATAAATAAAGACTTTTGTTAGTTTTTAGTTGATTTTGGTGCTAAGTTTTATAAGAATATACAAAACAATTGAAAAACTATATTACTGCTTTCAAAATTTAAAGGTGTGTGACAAAATACTTATATTGGTGAATGTAAGAAATTGGAGTAATGCTTTGATTTATAACGAACATTTTATATTTTCACATATATTTTTAAACCACCCTCTTGTATGCTCGTTCAATAAAAAATTGTTAATAAGACATCCTAATTATTGTAATTTAAACTGTAATACCGTTCATCAAAATACATACTTAAAGTTCCTTTGTAAGTTTGAGAGATCGTGAATATCAAAAATAAAAGTGTATACTCACTTGTCGTAAGGTTTATTGCCCCACAGATGAGCAACACTATTAACAGACCAAGTGAAGTTCAATGTCAAAACGTAACGAAGAAAGCACTGGGCTAGCATTGAGTAGTACCAACTTTCATTCCAGAAAAAGACAGGGATGGCCGTTGGCAAAAAAAAGCAGACCAGAATTGACATTGTAGCGAAATGCCTAAAAAGTAATACGTATACGCACTGATTACCATACACTCTCTTTGGAACTAATTTAAATGAAAATGAATAAATATGTATCTGTTTATCTCAGTAATTTTAGATTTCCACTACGAAATAATTCGCAGTTACCTGAATTTTTGTATACATCTTCGTTATGATGTTCTAAAAAACGTGTAAAATGTCCCTATCGATATCTTACCGGCGTTGCCAGATAAGATATTCGAGGTTCAAGGTCACGAAAAACTATTTTTTACAAAATTCCTTTACGAATAGCCTTTATAATTATAAAAAACTCGGGTCGCAGTGCCAAACCCTGCCGACAATATAGTGTATTTGCTAATACAGGCATTGTGGCATTATTATGTGAACATAAGTTTGTTTTTTGACAAAATAAAAAATTTGCACCAAATTAAATACACCCTTCCATAAGTAAATCCGTATCAATAAACTAGTGTTTTCATAAAATTTGAAAGTCCGGTCCTGTCGGGCCGATTTTATTAAAATTTTAGCAGCATATTTTAATCTCTACTAAAAAGTTAAATTTCAATTTTGAAACAATTCTGACAATTTTTTCGGTATTTTTGGGCCCAAAATCTTTTTGGAACCCCTAAATACAACCCTTAAAATGGTCCGATCGGGCCCATTTTAAATAGGCTTCGTGCGGTGATGGATTCCAACGTGCCTATCAAATTTCGTTAAAATCAATTAACTCTTTCGAAAGTTATTGCCCGCACATATATATATATATACATATATAAACATTTTTAAAAATGGTGCCAAAGTGTTCAGGAGGCTATGAAACGTCGAGAAATTTTGGTCCGACCCCTAGGTCCCGACATCCGACCGACGCCAATAGTGTATGTGCCATATGGCAAATACACTAATAAAGACTATTCGTAAAGGAATTTTGTAAAAAAAATTAGAAGTATGGCTACTATTAGTAGAGTGCGTTAAACGGTATGTGAATGCATAATCATACTTAATATGTATAATCTAAACCACTGCATTTTTTTACAGATAGTCTTTATAATTATTGATGTCAACTATAAATATCGTATTTTCGAAAAAAAATTGTCTGTCCGTCTGTTTGACTGCTGTCGATTTGTATATTTGGTTGCTTATAACTAGAGAAGTACTGCATTAATTTCGATAAAATTATAATTAATCGTTAGCTTAAAGTTCAACTTAAAATACAGGTATAAATCATTATGCTAGGCCGTCGGGAAGCAGCATAACCCCATTATTTAAAATCGAGAAGGAGGAAACCGCGGGTACTTAAATAAGTAGAACTATGAATCGTAGAAAAAAAATGTTAAGACAAAAGTTGCAGAGAATTTTGTTCTCTACAAGATTGATAATAACCATTTTTTACTAAAAATAGAACGGAACCGAGAAAATGGCAAAAAACCGTTTTTAGTGAACTTGAACCTCGAATATCTGGCAACGCCGGCACGATATCGATGGGGACTTTTTACAAGTTTTTTAAAATATCCTAACGAAGATGTATACAAAAATTCAGCTAACTGGGAATTATCTCGCAGATTGGTCGTTTTTATGTTTAAAAATTATGGGGCTATGTTTTTAAAGCATGTTTTTTTACCATAGAAACAAATTAATTAAAATAACTGGATTCGGCAAATATCTGGATTCATAACAATGTTTATAAGTAGATCGTCTAAAATCATTAGAGTGACCAATTTTAAGAATATAGGTGATTATCCTTCAGTTTTTTTGTTGGAAAAAACAATATAATATTCTTATTCAACTTAGTTTAACTTACTTCTGTTGAAACTGGACAACAGGATCGGCCAATACATCGCTCATGTCGAGCAGTTTACCCTTACGGATGACTTCTGGATGTCTTTTCATCATCAGCCACCCAACGTGTGAGAAAAAGAAACCTCGCTTAGCATTGTGTGGATCAGCATCCGTTTCACTGTATTTGTGGTGCACCCTATGGTCACGTACCCAATGGAAGATCGAATTCTACAGAACAACAATAATCAGCTGTTGGTAGTTACAATGGTTTCGGTACAGGCTGCTGTCATTTAACGTATGCTGCCTGCACACTGCATAGTACTTGTACTTAATAGTTAAGAAACTTGTAACTAATGTAACGTTACTGAACTATCAAGTACTACTTTAGCAAAGAAAATGTAAATCAACATTTTTTTCTAGCTAAAAGAGCTATGCTATACTTTGTGTACATTTTCTGTGGTTTAGGATTGAATTTTTTCAAATGAACTAGTAAACACCGATGCGTGATAGGAAAAATTATAAGTGCAAATTTGTAATCAGTACCAAAAAATATACAGAATCACTGAGAAAAAACATTTTTTTAATTTTTATAGAGCAGTGTGTTTTATTCAAACGTATTTTCAAAAGTGAAACAATGATGAGAGTACTCGAAAGCAAATATTGGAAAGTTTCGATTCTTAAAAGTATTCCGTGTAGGTCCTTGATACTTAAACGTAAATGACTCGATTAGGTGAAATTTGACGAGCATTTTAAGAGGCAAGCAAATGCTTAACAGTTTTGCTAAAAGAACAAAACAGAATTATTACAAAATAACTCGTGCTTGTCGACATCGTCCTACAACGCTTTTAATTATTAGTGATACTGCACTCGCATACGGACTCGATTAGTGTAATTCACTCAGAAAATGACTGTAAAAGTATTAGTAACCGAATGAGAATCGATCTCGAAACCAAGTATTCGAATTTCGAGAAATCTCGATTATGCCAATCATTATTAATATTAGTAAATATCTTAAAATTTAAAAAAGGAAGAAAAATGTTTAGACAGTTGTCTTTAGATAGTTCATATAATTCTAAAGTGTTATAAAATTACAATTTGGTTCAGTTTTGTTTATTCTTCATTCTAGATGATCACTTTTGATAAATTAATAGATTTTATACTGCTGATTTTATTTAGTGTATCCCATCTGGGTGTCTTGAAATAATTTTCACTTTCATGATGAGCTCCCGCTAGTACGAAGATTCACATCTACAACCTAGCTATAATGAATTAACACTCGCATGTAGTGAAAATCAATTGATTCCGAAGCATATAAGGAGAATGTTAGATTAGTAATCATGTCACGCTTGAGTAATTGTAAGCTCATTCCGCCGCGAAAGTGGAAAGGTTCAGGTTAGAATCCTGACTGTGACTATGGTTGGTAAAATGATTTTTTACGATATGTTTGGAATCAGTTATATAACTGGCTGATTTCCAACAGAAATTTTCAATCAATTTTGATTATTTATTGTTAAGCGAGGCATTTTTCTTTACTTTATAATATGATTCATCAGACATGAACTCTTTATCTCAGTGGCGTAGATACCATAGGGCTAGACGGTGCCGTGTACCGGGGCCCCCAAGCTCAGGAGGCCCTCGGACACTGACCATCAAACCTCATATTGAACTAGCGAAAAATTCTCCCATCTTCAGAATCTAAATAAAATAGGTTGCAACACGACTTTAATCATGACAAGTCATTTGAAAGAATACAGGGGAATTCTTAACAAGTTCCGACTTCTGTTCGAAACTTGTGGGGAATTCCCTGTATTCTTTCTGTTGTTTGTGCAGTGTTGCCAACTTGAAAGATTCACCGTCACATTTAGCGGGTTGGCAATAAGGAAATGGTCTATAAAAATAATCCGTTAAATAAATTAAAACTTTATTGCAACAAAAACCTTTCATAGAAAACTTTATATTATTTTGAATTCAAAATTTTTTTCTGTAAACTGTTACTTGAAAAAATAATTATATGTATTCGAGTTCCAGTATACACAAGAAAGATATTGAAAGATATTTATATTTTGACTTGATAAAACCTAAACAGTTTAGTTAGGGCCCCAGTTTTTTTTTGCACCAGGGTCTTTGGTTACCTAGCTACGCCTCTGCTCTAACTCCACGACAAAGGTAAAAGAAATAAAGTTATAAAATGTGTTACTTAACCTGTCCAGCAAGAGTGAAGCAGAGCATTAGGATGATTCTTAGTGGTGTTGTGGCCTTATATGAACGATGACACCACAATCTATGCACCCCAGCTGTTACTCCAAATCCGCCAAGGCTCATCGTAATGAACACTAGAAAATCAAACGTTATTGATGTGTTCTAAGAATAATAATGATGTAATGGAACTATTGGTCAAGTGAAATGCAGTTTAATTTATAGTAACCAACGAATTTCAGTAAATTCAACGTAATTAATTCAAAAATAAAATTAGTCAGTTGAAGACCATTACCTAAAAGTAATTTTAATATTTTGTTTCAAAGAAATTGATTTTAATGACATTTTTTTAACTATTATTTAGTTTATGTTAATAGATGTCTACTTCTTCAAATTTAAGAAGAAATTAAAATTTTTGGAGTTTATTGGAGTTTACTCCCTAAGAATCGATTTTCATATAAGGCCCCTGGTATGGAAATTTTATGAGGAGTAAAATTTATACAAGCGTTAACTAAAAAGCGTTACGTTTTTCTGCGCAACGTACCTTGCGCACCTTTCACGTATCTACCGACTTTCACGTATCGTAGGCTTTCATTATTATAAGAGATGCGTTTACAACCGTACTTAAGGAGTAAACTCCAGTCGTGCGTCGGAGCTGACACACACACTTTTTTTCCATATATTTTCTTTGCATTTAAAGAAGTTTCTTTAAATGAATAACAGCTATCGATTGATTTATACTTACTCCATAACAAAGACTTCAGTTTTTGAGTGTAGGGATAGGTGAAAAGAGTATAAAATGCAACAAAGTGGAAAATTCCAAGAGTAATGACGTTGTGCCATACCAAAGGCATTTCAAACTCGTAAAACATTTTCCTTTTAGTTTTATTGGTACCCGTTGAATCAATTTCTGGAAACTTGTCGAACATATCGCTATCGCAAAATTTGTCATTTTCATTGGTGTCGCCATTTGTTTTTTGGATTTCCGTAACATCTGTTTTTAATATTTTTCCCTCTTTTTTTCTAAGCTGTATATCAAATTGGTTTTTATTATTTATTTTATTATTTCCATTTATGGCAAAGTAATTATTTTCTTCGTTAATATATTTATTTTCTGTAATTGTTTGCTTATCAATTTCATTCTGTTCACAAATAGTTGGCTCGGAGTTTTCTCGTGTGGCCTCAGCTAATATTGTTTTTAGCGGCATTATATTATAACAACCTGAAAATAAAATCTTGATTAATTTAAGGCGTGTTATTTTACTGAGCATGGGTTATTTCAGTTAGATTAACAGAATAATAAAGTATGATTCCTAATTGAAAACAGAAAGTGAAAATGAAATACCTACTTTAATTATAAATATCTTAACTAAACTTTGATATAGGTAATAACAATTCTAATCATTTAGAATTTATACGTAGCGATAAAAACATAGGTATAGGTACTGATATTTTGAACTTAGTATTAAAAGAAAATATACTGTGCAATTAAATTTCACCCATAAAATATGAGGCACAGTACCGTAGTTAAATAAAAATAATTTAACGTTTCATTCTGTATCTTATTCCAAAATGAACGCTTGTGTCGTATAAATTAAAATCATGCAGTGTAAATTGAAAATTTGTTATATTTTTTCGACAAGCGACTAGGCCCTGCATTCAGGGTTCATTCTGATTGGTCGAATATCCAATCTTGATGTCTTTTGACACACGCACACCTAAACGAACGTAACAACTAACTAGTGAACTCTGTATACTAATGTGGATAGTTGACAGCGATTGGAAAATGGGTTTTGCATGTGAACAATGTTCAAACACATATTCTTCAAGACAGGCATTAATGTTCACAAAATTAGAATGAAAACTTCAGATATGGCTTGTAATCTAATTCTTTCTATAAAAGTCGATCAATTTTTTGACATTTCAAAATAAAACTTAATTAAAATTTATTTTTCTATTCTAATTTCTCAAGAACACTGTTATTGTATAAATTTTGGACATCCTAATATCTCAAAAAACTCGGGTCGCAGTGCCAAAACCCTGCCGACAATATAGTGTATTTGCTAATACTGGCATTGTGGCTTTATTATGTGAACTTAACTTTGTTTTTGGACAAAATAAAAAATTTAACCCCTTAATACATCCCTTAAAATAATATTTTTTTTCTTAATTTCAATATTTTTATCAATGCAACCTCGGTACCAAATTAAATACATCCTTCAGTAAGTAAAGCACTATCCGCAAACTAGTGTTTTCATAAAATTTGTAAGTCCGGTCCTGTCGGGCCGATTTTATTAAAATTTTAGCAGTACATTTTAATCGTTACTAAAGGGTTAAATTTCACTTTTGAAACGATTCTGAGAATTTTTTCGGCATTTTTGGGCCCAAAAACAGTTTTCAACCCCTAAAAACCACCCTTAAAATGGTCCGATTGGGCCCATTTTAAATAGGCTTCGTGCGGTGACGGAATTCAACGTGCCTACCAAATTTCGTCAAAATCAAAGAACTATTTCGAAAGTTATAGCCCGTACACACACACACACACACACACACACACACACACACACACACACACACACACACTATATATATATATATATATATATATATATATATATATATATATATATATATATATATATATATATATATATATACATATATAAACAGACTTTTCCAAAAATGGTGCCAAAGTGTTC
Organism: Mongoloraphidia duomilia; assembly: GCA_039654895.1. Lineage (NCBI taxonomy): Eukaryota > Metazoa > Arthropoda > Insecta > Raphidioptera > Raphidiidae > Mongoloraphidia > Mongoloraphidia duomilia. Next base: position 23,774,745 of record CM077516.1, on the reverse strand, counting down.
AGGAGGCTATGAAACGTCGAGAAATTTTGGTCCGACCCATAGGTCCCGCCATCCGACCGACGCCAATAGTGTATGTGCCATATGGCAAATACACTAATAATAATATTAAATTAGGTTTTATTTTGAAATGTCAAAAATTTGATCGACGTTTATAAAAAGAATTAGTTTAAAAGCCTTACCTGAAGTTTTCATTCTAATTTTGTGAACAATAATGCCTGTCTTGAAGAATATGTGTTTGAACATTCTCCACATACAAAACCCATTTTTTAATCGCTATCAACTATCCATATTAGTATACAGAGTCCACTAGTTAGTTGTTACGTTCGTTTAGGTGTGTGTGTGTGTGTGTATGTGTCAAACGACATCAAGATGGGACATTCGACTAATCAGAATGGACCCTGACTGCAGGGTCTAGTCGCTTGTATTTTGTCTTTGCCGTGTAAATCGCTTCGAATATCGTGTAAGCCGAAGGTTAGATGTATATTAAATTGAAGCTTGAATAATTAATATTAAGAGACTAGTCAGGGCGTCCCAGAAGTAAAACCGAAAATTTTGAAGGCATATTCCTTGTGAAATTCCAAATCGAAAGGGCTTGAGAATAGCCGAGCGTGTAGCGATTCTGTTTTTTACATGGCGTTGCTATGGTTCCTCTATTACAACTCCCCAGTTTCCGGGTTCTAGCCCGAGAGCTGGTAAAAGTGTCAATTAGATTTTTAATTTATTATTAAAAAAAAATAATGAATAGAAAATATGAATTGGTGCTAGGCCCAAATAACCTTAGCTGTTGGTGGTCTTTAAAAAAAAACCAAATCGAAAAGTCCTTTGTCGTTTCTATCTGCGAAGTTTAACAACCAATTATTAATTGTAAAATAAATATTTATTAACATTTTAACACAATATAATATGAAACCAGTGATAATTAAATCATCTATCAATAATCCAACTTATTAATATTAGTTAAAATTTAAAAAAAAATTTTGCCTAGGTATGACAATAAGTTTTAATTATTATTAGTGTCTTTCAATTTTGCCTAAAAACGTACATTTATCATAAATTATAATTATTTATAATAATTATATCTTCTTATCTTCAAAAAATAAACTTTGCCGTTTTCCGACATACTAATTTGTGGTTCGATAGAACTTCTATATAAGGAACACTTTCAACACGTCTAATTGAAACGACAGAATTTCGCCCACCAACAGCGCAAATGAGGACGATGACGAAGGTAATTTTTCTAAGACGCGAAGATATTTATATGTTATAATTAACAACAAAATGTACCTACGTCTTTTACCAGAATTAAATTACCACAATTAGAATATATAGAAATACTAGCGATCCGGTCCGGTTCGCCCGGGTGCTATGAATTTTTGATTTATTAATACACTACATACTCGTTTCGCTCGTTCGTTCCAGTTATCATAGCCTATGTCCTTAAGCAAAGTATCATCTATCGAACATTGAAAAAAAAATTGAAATCGGTTCAGTAATTTCTGAGATTACTCCTGATTTTCACCCGGGCGAAGCCAGGTCGGCTAGTTTATCTCCATTGCGGAAGCTATCCCGTGTACAAAATTTCACAGAGATTGGTTGAGTATAATTGAGGCGTGAAAGCGGAACAAACAAGCAACCTCACTTTCTCTTTTATAATATTATTTAGGATTCACACAGGGTTTACTTACGTTTTTTAAGACTTTAATAGATAAAAATAGCTTTGTAGACTTCGGAGTCAAGGAATGTCTTCAAAAACCTCGGTGTTACTTTAGGTATGGTCTATATAGAAAATATTGGGATTTAATTGAGTGCAAGAAACTAACATTTCTATTTAATATCATAATTAAGTTAGTACCTAACGAAAAATGAAAACGAGCTTCATTAAAAAAGTATTCATATTTTAATTAGATAAGCAAATATTTATAGATAGCACTTCTACTGATGAATTTTACTTTTTAAAAAAATGGAAATTGGAATGGCTGTTTTGATCAAAAACAGGAAAAAATATATAATTCTAGAAATGAAGACGCGTCAATAAAACCACATTTTTTGAAAAAAGCCCAGTATACACAGGATTCAAAATATATAAAAAATTGCCGAACTACTTAAAATGTATAAAAAACAATTTTAAATTTAGAATTGAAGTAAAAAAATATTTGTTGCATATTGTCCCCTATAGTTTTTCTGATTTAATCTAATTTCTTTTTTTCTCTTTGACATTTTTGTATAGGCCTTTGTAGGTATGGTAAACACAAAAAATAATGATTATAATTATTATTATTAATAATATGAAAATAATTTTTATTTTAAAGGTTAATAAGAAAGCCTCTTCCCGATCAAAATTTCATATATTTTATTCAGGTGAAGTTTCGACATAATTATATATTTTCTTCAGACCATATAACAATAATAATATGTATACATATATTTTTAAAACAAATTTAAAAAAATTTAATCCTTAAATACCTTGTAGTAAATTTTTATTCCACTAACGCAAATATCCAAAATATTTAGAAATCACACAATTTAAAATAATTCAGAACACAAGACATTTCTGATAATCCACAAACTTTTTTATTGTTAAAAAACACAACTACTTATTTGGATGATGTACAACATAAAACTAACCCGATTATCATAATGTGAGGCATTATATCAAAAAATTGAAAATTTTAAAATCATATTATATTTCAAATTTAAATTACAGCATTGTGTGTAAAGTTATACAAATTCGAGACAATACATTAAGCATCTTTTAATTAATGCATATTTATTTGTAATTTTTAGTATATTATGTTGATTGCTTGTCTATTAATTAGTTAATTATATTTGAGGTAAAATTCCAAACGATAAAAAAAATAATTTTATATAATATGAAACCTTGCACTAAACACTGACTTCATCTGAATTAATTCTTACATGATTCCCTAAAACGTTTTCTAATCACACAATAAGCAAATTAAACAGTTATAAAAGTATAATACATTTTTAAATATTCAAAAATCAGTAATTTGTATAGGTACTTTACATATACTTCTGTTCTTCTGTACAATGTTAAAATGGTCGTTTACGATAATAGTTTTTTATCAAAGTTTACATCACGAAAACAGTATATTAAATTAGTTAATCTGAGATAAGCTCAATGTCGTTAATTACACGAACGATTGCCGCAATCGTCTATTTTCTGAAGCATTCAGACTACACTCTCTCTGAGATTTAGATCCCTTTCTCAGAACTCCGTCGCGACGGAGATCTGAGAAAGGGATCGTATCCAGATTGAAACTCTACCTAAAAGTTATGATTCAGCACATTTTCCAAGGTCATGGTGTAAAAATTTTTCAAGTGAAGGACGACTTACTCGGTGCGTCTTGTGGATAAAAAGCGTTAACGGAGAAATTTTGTGTCCGACTGCTTCGAAATCCTAATAGAAACACATTGAATCATTTGTTGAAGTGCGATAATTTATTGAAATATGACATTTCAAAAGAAATCATATGATCAAAATTTGAAATCAGAATGAAATGATATAGGTGTCATTTTGTTCAGAATTTACTTTTCTATATTATAGACCAAAAAAATTCCATGCAAACAGCCTATTGTATGCTAGACCTGCCCGCAAATCTATTTTCATATTGTCGACACGTGACTCGTACGTTTTTATAACTTATGGATCGCCTCTTCGTATGGTTTCTAATAAGGAATACAAAATATAGCGAATATATTGTGGCGAATTTTCGCTATTTTTTCAGATATATAATATATTTTTTTATATAATATTTTGTGTCACATCGTATAAAAACATTCATTTGTACATAAAATGTAAATTTAAAAATAAACATTTCAAACCGAATTTTTGATCGGAATATATTTGAAAATGGTGCGATTCTCTAAAAGAGCCTAATTGTTTTTAGGGTTCCGTACATCCGATGAAAAAACGGAACCCTTATAGGATCACTCTCGTGTCTGTCCATCTGTCACAGCTTATTTTCTCCGAATATACAGAACGAAAAAAGTTGAAATTTGGTGCATAGAGTTAGATGATCTAATCACGGACATATAGCGTAAATAAATGAATTTTGGTTTTGAGGGCTAATTTTTGGGGGCAAATTAGATAAAAAAATGTTTTCAAGTGCATCATGTGACGTATCCAATGAGAGGGCTTGTTATGAGAAATACAAATATATTTATTTTATAATTTTAAAATGCATAGTTTAAAAGATATTAAAGAAAATATACGAAAATCGAGCATTGCCTGCCCCACTTTATCTCCGAAACTACTAAGGCTAGAATTTTGAAAAAATAGGGAAAATAGGACATTACTCATAGTTTACAGGAAAACCTAAACGAAAATCCTACGTCTTTAAATTCCCACGGGAAACGGAATAGTACGGAACCCTCTCCACTCATGTCTGACTTTACTTTTGAAATGTTTGTCAGCAAATGAAATTCATTCGGCTTTTTTTTACAGCTCTCGTGTGATAGGAAGGTGCCTGCCTTTTTTACCATACGACCGAAAAATGAAATACATTTATCTACCTACTTTCAAGCATTTTTAACACTTTTAGTCGCATATAGCTACAACTCATTCAAAAATTAAATTAAAACTATGCTTTAATATTAATATGTTCTAACCTATTTTCAGGGGTGAATAAAGATTATTATTAATAACATTTCATTAATAGAGCCATAGATTTTATGCTTGAGCGCGGTTATTTTTGTAAAATTTAAAACAATGTGTATTAAAATAAACAAGATATAAAATAATATAAATATGAATCTCTCACGCTACTCATTGGACCATATATTATATGTAAACTTATACTCTAGACACGATAATCCTATAAAGAAATTTAGTTGTTTATTTTGCAGGTATGTGTTATAAAGGTCAGTCGAAGGCTGAATTATTATAATATAAATATCTCAGAGAGCGATGAAACTACGTGAGTCAGGCGAAGCGGAACAATTAAAATTAAATGAATTTCAATGTACGCACCTATTGAACTTTTGGTTATAATCGATATACCAAGTATTAATTTCAGTAATTAGCGTAGATATAACTTAATACAAGCCGTGAGGTGGGTCGTTTATTAGGACTAAAGTGCGACCCTTGAGGTCCACACGACGAACTTCCAAGTTTGATAAATATTTAATAATAATAATTAAATTAGATATTACACAGAAAAGTAGTCATTTTAATCATTAAAACATAATTATTATTTATTTTTAACAATAGTTAAAAAAAAACAAAAAACGGCTGAACCGATTTTTATAAAATTTATGTCGGATCAAACTGACATTAACACGCCTCGATTGACACCCTTACGAAGTCGATATAATTTTTTATTCGCGAGATATTGTGTAAAATCTACTTTTTTGGAGTCTATTTGGTTAAGAAAAAAGAACGGCTGAACCGATTTTGAAAAAATTTCTTTCAGATCATATTTACGTTAATACGTGTCGATTGGCACCCTAACGTAGTCGATATCATTTTTCATTCTCGAGATTTCGTCAAAGAAAGAAATGGACACATACGTACACACACACACAGAGACATCTTTCTAAAAATAGTGTAAAAATAGTATAGTGACCTTGAAACATAAAAATGTGTTATACATTTTGATTTCGATTTTCGGACCCATTACAATAACTTCCAATGGGAAGTTAATAATAGTATATGAGCAGATAACATTATTTTGAAATTCGATACATAGCTGCTCAGAGTACGTATCTATAGGTAATATTGACAAAAACGTTGAGCATGCAATAATAATTGTAGAGTGACGCGGTCTGTCTTCAGATTCGACCGCAGAAAGTGCACATTGCACCAATTAAAAAACTTTTTTTTGCGGAAAACTCTAAAACAGTTGGTTCGACGAAAAAATGTTTTAAACCGAAATTATAGAGCATTAGATTCTCTAAAGATTTGTAAATGCAACGGTTTTTGCAATACCGATCCTTAAGCTCAAAGTTAAGGGTAGTTTTTAGCACGCAGCGCAGCGGGAACGCGCCCGTTGCGTTCTTGCGCTCCGAGTAATTCACAAATGGCTGATGGAACGAAAAAGAAAGGAAATTAGAAGGCTGATTTTTCTCTACACGCGACATTTGTTATTCATTTTTCATGCTATTTACTAAAACGTTTTTTCGAACATTTGACCCTGCACTTAATTAAATTCTTTTTTAACCCCCTACTCTAAACGTGTAATATTAGAGCTGGTGAAAGTATCAAAAACATTTTTAATTTATTATTAAGAATATTGAGTTGAAAATATGAATTAATGCTATGCCCAGATGCATATTTTGCCCAGATAGCCTTTGCATTGGGTGCCATTAAATAATATATAACTGTAGAAAATAAAAATAATTCAGGTTTTCACACAGTCGTTCAATAATTTCGGATTTTAACTATATTCAAACTAGTTTTAAACAATTTTGGACTTTAAAGGTACATAATAAATATTTTAAGAATTAGTTTTGTCTTTTTTGAGAAATCTGTGCAAATATTTAAACACCTCAAAAACGACAGAATTAATATTTTTGTGTCTATATTAGGTATAAACATTCACAATAAAGTTTAAAAAACTGTAATTCTAAATTATTATTGTTATAGTCTCAATTAAAATCAGACTACTATGACCAAACTTTAATATTTTTGAATAAAATTAAGTGCAGACTGCAGAGCTAGGATTGATTAAAAGAATGAAAATTAAAATGTATCTTTGCAATTTTAGCAGTCAGAATGAAATTTTTAGCTAATACAGTATTTTGTCAATAGGGTTTTTTCCCCTATGATCTATATTTTCCGCGCTTGTATTTTCAATGTTTCAAATAATTTAATTTATTGATAAATTAAAATATTTATAAAATTTGCATATTTATGCTCCATTAATTACATTTATTCTATTAGCAATTTGAATATTAACATTTAATTTTATTATTAAATAATGATCGTGGATTTACTGCAAATTACAATTCTACATATTATTATTATGTTTAATAAAACGTGCATGTTTCAGAACAGTGTCGTACCTGTTGATTACTGAAAAATCTACAGCAGTTTCCAACATTAGAAGTTGTCTCTAGCGAGAGTTTGTAAAACTAATAATTACAAAACGTGAATAATTAGCATAAATGTTGATTTTCCAATTATTGTCCAATTGTCCTTCGTTATCGAGTTATTGATAAAAATCTAAAAAATAAGTTTTATCGTACGATCGGTCGCTCCAAAAATTTAATAATTTTTTGGAGCGACCGCGCGTACGATAACATAATTCATTAGGTGGCCATGGCGATGTTAAAATTTTTAGCTACCATGCTAAATCATGCGAATGTTTGCCTAGAAGTAAGAGGTAACCTATTTGAGCATATTTTGTGACAACAGATGTGGAAAATATCTTGTTTTATAATATTATTCGTTTTTAATGAAGTCTAAATGTAAAATTTTAGTTTTAGATAATGAAGGACAATCGGAAAATTTTCTACTCTTAATTTTCGATTTGTGTTAGCCCCCTGAAATAAACCTCAAAAGCACGGGCGTCAATTTTGAGACACCCTGTATACTATGGATAGGCAAATGATTTGGCACATGAAGCCCTGCTCGATGGATGTGGTTATTATAAAATATTAAAATAAATAGAAGCTAATGACCTTAGTTGTCGAGCGTCTATAATTTACAATAACTATAATATCTGAAATATTAAAAATTGAAACACACTAAGAGAAAGAAAACCATTTATTTAAAAAAAAGATAAAATACTTGACATACGTAACAAAAAGCTAGTTCAGGTACTACTGTATATTCTGTAAAATGTTTTTGTCAAAGCGAAATTTTTGAAAATTTCAATAATAATATTATTATAAAAAAAATTTCTTTGCAGTTTTTTCACGGTAACAAAATTATAGAACACGAATAGACTCTTTTCCATAAAATGTTCCTTTTTTCCGCAAGAAAATATATTTTTTTATTTATTTTGCAGAAAAATGTCGAACTATATTTAAAACTTGGCAATTTTTTCAATTTCTTTAAAAGTTTTTTTATTACTTTCCAGATTTAAAGAAACTGAAATATGTTGATATGAATTACGTCTCAAAAAAATAAAGAAAATACGGTTAAAAAAAAACAAATAAAATAAATTTCATTATTCGTCTACTATTTGGAATTACAGTAAATACAAAGATTCACGAATTTACAATGAAAAATAAATTAGTTTCCTTGCATTTAAAGGAGAAAACAAAGGTTAAAAACTAATCTTAAAAGCGTTGTAATCCTACCGCGTTTTTATATTAAAAATGTGTGTATTTATTAGGAACATTGATAAGTAAGTATAAGTATTAAGGTACGCAACCGTAAAGCTCCTTCTAATTGTAAGCCCGCACACATATGCACGACTATACTAGAGTCCCTTTGTCGAAAATTTTTTTCTGTAAGTACAGCCATCATGTAAGCCTATAAACGGAGGTAGGTTTTTCTAAAAAAAACATAAATTCGTTTGTACGGTTTGAAAAAATAAAGTTATTAGAATGTTTCATAATTTGTTTGTTCTAACCCCTATAAAATAGCTGCTTTTCATGCATGTATACCGGTCGAAAAATGACCAATTAAAGTAACTAACGCCCACCGGATGCTAAGAAAAATTGAATAATAATTTAATTTTTTCAATTTATTATCTTCAATAATTAATAAAGAAAAAATCAGTAATTTTAATATTTCATATTACTATAGCTGGGAGTAAGCCTGAGATCTTGTACATAATACAGATGACAGAATGTTGTCTTTACCCACGCGGCCACGGACGATGTATGTGTGTCACTGCTTAGACAGGCTACTTATATTATAACATAATGTGTACACTAAAGACAGCACAGTATCTTACCGCCTAATGCCTATCCTACTATTAGAAGTAGGTATGGTCAATGTTAGAATTTATAGCACTGTAAAATTCCTGTCTCACTTTACCTGATTCATAGTCAAAATTCTTGTTAGAAAGTGACAAAAATTTAACAGCACTTTAATTTATAACAACGACTCTACAGACCCCCTCCCTCAAAGTCGTTCTAGCGCCAATACATATTAACGACAGTAATCGGAGTTTTTCCTGTTTTTGAAAAATTAAATGTGTTTAAAGCGTGGATCTAAGTTCGTCTCAATCAGTATTAAGTATCTCTATAATATGTTTGCTAGCAGTGTATATATTACACCGAAGATAGTGGAGAGAGATTTTCCGACCGTATTAATACAATACTTAAAGTATCTCTTTTTGAATACAAATTCTGCTTGCCGACGTATCATTAAAAAAACAATTAGTCGTTGCTTTTACTTTAGCACACAAAACTGTATAAACGCAAATGGCACCATTTTATTGTGCGGCAAAAATGTACGTATAAGTAAGTGCATACAAAAACCTGATTATTAATATTAAATTGGACTAATTCATGTTACAATTTCAACGGAGCGAATAATCACGAACAAAATAAAAATTATATTCAAATCATATCATACGGCAAATTTATTATTATTATTAATTACTAGTTGAAAAATGATACATAATATAAAAAAAATGATTAGCCAGAGGAGGCTTTGTTTATCATATAAAATTATCGAGTCGATAAAATATACAGATACAAATATTTGCGGGTTATATACACATATAGATAATAGGTATTGGCGAAGTGGACACCTTCAAATAATTTGAAATAACTCTATTTAAATAGAAATAAATGTCAAATTGTGGTCAATAATCAATACAATACCTAATGATAACACCCTTAATTTTATACCACATATACGAATTAAGTAAATTTTTGTTACAAACACACATTGTTGTCAACGGTACAATGCTATATAAGTATACCTAAGGAAAAAATGGACTGTGTGCCTCGCCCATATATTAAGCCCACGGTCGAAATTATACTTCATACATTTTTCGTTAGAAAACGTTCCGTTGAAATTTTTGGAATTTTTAATTTTTACTATTTACTTATTTTTATTTTGACATATCATCATTTTTTCAATTCATTATTTTTTATAGTAAATAACCATATCTATACATAAGTATCCAAAGCCTGTTTACAATATTGAACTATTTTAAAACGTCAAAAAATTGATTTTTAAAATTATAAATTCTATAAGAAAACGAATTTTTCCTGGGATGAGATCTAGATAGATTGATTTTTGCCCCCCAAAACTTCTGCGCAGTAAATGTCATCCAAATCGTTACATCATTTTATCCTTGTCAGCGTTTAAAAAATTTTTGAGTCGGTAATTTTTTAAAGTTGATTTATTAATATGTCGGTTTATTTTTTGTTTTTCCATATCACTACCCTCGCTAAAGAAAATAACTTCAAACCAAATTCACTAATTACTATACAGTGAAATCGAATTGTGGTATGAAATTAAATTTGTTATCATTAATGTATCTATTTTTACTTTTCAACATACAAAAAGGGGTGTTATATGTTTGGGTTGTTTTATTTGTTTGTGCATCATAATTCCTCAGTAAATAAACATCGAATTTGATGCGGTTTTTTATACGAAATAAGAAAAAAATTGTAGGAAGGTTATAAAATACAAAAAAAAAAATGATCCAAACAAAAAAATTTATAAAAGACGCAAACAATACCTTCAATATGAAAAAAAGTCGGGTCGCAGTGTCAAACCCTGTCGACAAAATAGTATATTTGCTTATTTCGTAATACAAAAAAGGATGACTAACAGACTCACAGATAGACAGATAAAATATGTAACCTTATGCTGAACTCGCGCCTAATAAATGTATATTTGGCGAAAGAACTGCATTGTTAATAATTAGTGCGCCACGTCGTAGAACTACGTAAAAATTCTAAGCGTGAGAAGAAAAAAACTTTTTAACAAAAAAAAAAAAACTCCTTCGAAAAGCTACTAAATAATGAAATTTTGAGATTTACGCCGATTTAATAAAATATGAAGTCAGTTAAAAAGAAGATATTAATCACTATACTATACTTTTTAACCGACTTCATATTTTATTAAATTGGCGCAGATTTCAAAATTTCATTATTTTCCTCTTTTTATAGGGGCTTTTTGGGGGCGGTTTTTTTTTTGTTAAAAAGTTTTTTATTTTTTACTTTTTAGTGGCTTTACAATACATAGTTTAGTCGCTTGCCAATAGAGTCACTTCTACAAACTTAACTGACTTCTTTCGCTGTATGATGTGTCAAAAAGTGACATTTACCTTAAAGGAATCACACGCCGATACTCACTTTTATTAAAATCAGCCGAACTACAAAACCGATTTAAGTAAAATTTATATGGGACCAATCCAATAAAACAAGAATCATCAAAAAAAGTTATGCGTGGTCATATAATATATACCCGTCGAATTGAGAACCTTCCTCCTTTTTTCAAGTCGGTTAAAAAATATAGGGGCTTCAGCAGTAACGGACTTTTTTTAATTTACATATTTAGATAGTAAATGTATGATATTTCTACTGACGCAGCTACGGATCACATAAAAAAGCAGTGCTGTAAAACGAAGCTGGTATTTTGTTAATTAAGCATAAATTAATAATTATGCTTTTACAATTTTTTTATTCGTTCTTACAAATATTTGAACATTTATTTATTTTGTATAAAATAAAAAGACAGAATTTTTAATTTCATCTTTTGTATGATAAAATTCAAAGAAAAGCAATACATTGTACATCTTCTTAATACAGAAGATAATTTGACAGCTCGTTCGATAGAGAACGAAAATTAATTTAGAAATGGACCTATATAAAAAGTTTAATTATACTTTTTATATAGGCCCATTTCTAAATTAATTTTTTTAATAGGTGACTTACGATTTTTCTGTCACTTTTCAAAGCAACGCCTGTCTACATCTCTTAACTGACCGCAGTTACTAGTTAAAAGTTTTTTACTTTACTAAAGTTTTAGTTTACGTGAAAAAACTCGATATGGGTACCAGAGGAAAGTTTGACTTAAGATTTTACCCACACAAACTTTGTATTTTCACTTATATAATATCGTGTAAGGAAAATATGAGGATCTAACTCTTATAATAGTTTTATTATTATTATAATATATATTTAGTAGATTTCGTGTCCATATTAAATTTATAATAATATATCTACACAAAAAAGTCATATTCATCACTAATAAAAAAGTATGGAAACCTGTTGATCCTGCGGGCCAACCCAAAAAACTTCCCGCAGTTTTCGAGCTAAAAGAGCTTGAAAACGTTATAATTTATATATTTTTGAGCTCTTTGAGCTAAAAAATGTTGGTTATGAAATTATTTTTTTTTATTATTAATTAAATAAAAAAGAAACGTAAAAAAATTATGTCGTGCGATATCTCGTGAACCAATTGACCGATTTTGATGAATCTTGCGGCAATTGAAAGAGCTATTCACGACTTAGATCTGATTAAATTTTGAGCCCAATGACACAAATAGTTTTCAAGTATGTAATTCAAAATGTAAAAATAAAAAAAAAAATTGTTTACGTTTTTGACGTATAATTCTCAAACCACTCGTGCGATGGGGCTCAAAATTTAATCAGATCTAAGTCTTGATAAACCCTTTCGATCGCCGTACTGAACATCCAAATTCCAAATCTGTTGTTTTGTCCCAAGGATATCTTATGTTTACATACACACATACATACACACACAAGGAACTCTATCTCAAAATTGTCAGAATAGCTTCCTAGGACCTCAAAAGTCGAGATCTGTTGAAAACTCGATTTTAGTAAATCGGACTGAAACCAATAACTTCCCGAATTTTTAACAATCTTCAATTTCAATAGCGGAAAATTAAAAAAATGATACCTACATGTACCTATATTGTATAATAAAGAGAAAATAGTAAAAACTAGATTTTATAAATATGAACTTGATTACGTAATTTTTTTAAACATAAAAAAGTAATTTCGATTGGTTAACAAATATTTGCTTCTCAGTTGATTTCACATTTCTTTCCCTGAAAAAGGGAGAGGAACTATGGAATGCCATATAAACAACGGCTTCTCAACAATCAGAGCTATAATATTTTTTGTGCCGTAGAACAACTTTAATATGTTTGACAGAAGAATTATGAACCGTTCATATTATAATCGAGGACAGCTTTCTGCATCCGAAAGATGAATATATACAATATTAATGCGTTTATAAGGCTGAAGACTACGAAATGTCCATTAGTCTTTTGCGTCATCACCGCCATTCGTTTTAATATCATTAATAATAATTATATGTACTTAAAAGGATGAGTCCCATCAAGAAGTCTCTGTAATTATAAAGAAAATATACGACCACTTGTGCATATTGTACATTAAAGTTTAAACTCTTCCAGTTTTAAAATGGATAAGTTTGAAGGTTAATTTACAGAAATTTTTCTGATTCGAAGAATACTATTTAGTATTTATTTTAACGCTGCAAATATGTGAGAGGTTAAACCAATAATTTGGGAAGCGGTTCTGGAGACTTATCGTATTCAATGTTAAGCAAAAGTTAATCTTGAATGCCGGCTCATAACAACGAATTCCTATATATTACCTACTTGATATTTTTTAAAACCCAACCACTGGCTTCTATGATGTAAATTCATGTGCCATCATCAAATTTCTTACGCAACAAATATACGAAACTATAATAATATTATAATATTATAATTAATAATAATATTATAATTATATAGGAAAAGTATGTGTGTTTACTTTTCTTGCGGCAGGTAATGTCATGAACTACTGAACCGATTTAATAAATTGTCTCACTGTTTAAAAGCCTACATCTTCCCGAATTGCACAGGCTATATAATATTACTTACGCTAAAACAAAAGGAGAACGAGTAGTGAGCGAAAATGTAAAGAAAATTGAGTTCTAAACTAAATTGGTTTACGCTAGCTTAACTGTAAGAGATAAAGTAAAGTGATATAATATGAGAAATTTTGTTACTCGTGATTATTTAGCAATTAGTTTCCAAACTAAAATCTACCCGAGCAAATCCGGACCGTAAAGTTAAGGCAGGGTCACACGGCGCGCGACAGCTCGTCGGCAAGCCACCACGAGCACGCGTCGTGTGACATGGGTGGGTCGTTCGCAGTGGCGCGTGGTTTGTAACTCGGTGAATCACCTCGAAGGCGGTAAATAAACACGAGTCAAAGAGTTTAATGTGGCTCATACACAATATTAATATGATATCACAATATTGACGCTACCTCCACGAGCTATCTAGAACCACGAGTCGCGCCAAGACAAGCCACGAGTCATCACAAGCCACGCACCGTCTGACCCCGCCTTTAGATTGTATTATAAAATACAAGTAAATTAAAAAAATGCCTTTTTGTACACAACATTTTGTTTATGTTGATTTAATTATGAGTTAGTGATTAATATAAAATTATAATTATTGTACAGTTGGAATGAGTGCAAATTATTTTTATCCTATATATTTTCCACCACACAAGAAAATAGTGGTTTGCATTATTTGGTCGAGCAGAAAGCAAGCTTGTCGTCCTTTCTCAAAATGCTAAACCAGCTTTCGCGATAATTACAACGGGATGTCTTCACAACATTGCTACGTTCTCTTCCCCATTGCACACGTTCATAATATACTGGATGTTCGATTAATGGAGTAGCAATAAGATTGCGTTTACCACCGTCATTTTATTATTAAAAAAAACAATCTTTGTTGCATTATTTCAGCAAAATGATACTGCGCTCTTACTTTTTAGGCGCGATCTTAGCGAAGCTAGAAGCGCCTATATACACTCGCTTTGTCTGTACGTCTGTGAATCTGTGAATCTGTAACGGATTTTTTGTATCAGTCGTACAGCCCAAACGGGGTAACCGATTTTAAAAAACTTTTTTTTGTTCGATTCCTCTCGGGGTCTATTTGATCCTAACGTCGCCCGATTTTTGAATTTTGGCCCCAGAGGGGAGCAAATTAGAAAAAACGGTGTTTTTTGCTTATAGTTTGCTCAATTTAAGTCAGATCGATTCGAAACCTGTCTTAAACGAAAGAGCAGAAAATTTTAGATAGATTTCATGTATAATATTGTGTCAAAACTGTTTTTTTATACAGATTTATATGATTATTAAACGAAATAAATGCGACTTTATCTAATAAATCGCGAACTTGTTTCGGTTGTCCTTGTCTGTTGCACAGTGTGATATGGATATTGGAAGATAGCGTATGTTCTGTCTTATATTGCATTATTTTAATATAGTTATTCAATTTTTTGACTGCTGATGTTTGAATTTAAGTTTATAAAAACCCTGGCCTACTGAGTTAAAATGACGTGTAACTAATTATTGACGTCGATCGGATGGCGAGACCTAGGGATCGGACCAAAATTTCTCGACGTTCATACCCCGGCTTTCGTCCGGGTGTAAATCGTACTTTTGAATTTTCACCCACTTCCCGTGATCCGATTGAGTTGAAATTTTGCACACATGTGTAGCTCCGGTGACAATACAATATTATGGTAACTAGCTGACCGGCCCGGCTTTCGTCCGGGTGTAAATCGTACTTTTGAATTTTCACCCACTTCCCGTGATCCGATTGAGTTGAAATTTTGCATACATGTGTAGCTCCGGTGACAATACAATATTATGGTAACTAGCTGACCGGCCCGGCTTTCGTCCGGGTGTAAATCGTACTTTTAAATTTTCACCCACTTCCCGTGATCCGATTGAGTTGAAATTTTGCACACATGTGTAGCTCCGGTGACAATACATTATTATGGTAACTAGCTGACCGGCCCGGCTTTCGTCCGGGTGCAAATCGTACTTTTGAATTTTCACAGGCAAAAGGTCTTTCTCCGGTAACGTTTCGGATAAATGTAATAAAATCAGACTAAGGAAATAAAGCACACTAAACAATTGAAAAGTCACGTCACGAAGTAGTGTAACGTCACTTTTGTAAAAATTATCCGATCCTTTTGAAAATTCATGTTTGCGAGTTTTATAGGACACAAAAAAATAAAATGACGTCAGATTTCAAAATGGCGGAAATATGTAGAACTCCTTTCTAAAAATTATACGATCCTTTTGAAAATTGATATTTGAGAGTTTCATAAGACACAAAAAAATAAAATGACGTCAGATTTCAAAATGGCGGCCGTATGTACATTTTTGTAAAAATTATCCGATCCTTTTGAAAATTGATATTTGAGAGTTTCATAGAACACAAAAAAATAAAATGACGTCAGATTTAAAAATGGCGGCCAAATGTACTTTTTTGTAAAAATTACCCGATTCTTTTGAAAATCGGTATTTGAGTTTCATGGGACACAAAAAAATAAAATGACATCATATTTCAAAATGGCGGAAATATGTAGTACCTACTCCTTTGTAAAAATTATCCGATCCTTTTGAAAATTGATATTTGAGAGTTTCATAAGACACAAAAAAATAAAATGACGTCGGATTTCAAAATGGCGGCCGTATGTACATTTTTATAAAAATTATCCGATTCTTTTGAAAATTGATATTTGAGAGTTTCATAGGTCACAAAAAAATAAAATGACGTCAGATTTCAAAATGGCGGCCATATATACTTTTTTGTAAAAATTATCCGATCCTTTTGAAAATCGGTATTTGAAAGTTTCATAGGACACAAAAAAATAAAATGATGTCAGATTTCAAAATGGCGGCCGAATGTACTTTTTTGTAAAAATTATCCGTTCCTTTTGAAAATTGATATTTGAAAGTTTCATAGGAGACAAAGAAATAAAATGATGTAAGATTTAAAAATGGCGGCCGTATGCACTTTTCTGTAAAAATTATCCGATCCTTTTGAAAATTGATATTTGAGAATTTTATAGAACACAAAAAAATAAAATGACGTCAGATTTCAAAATGGCGGCCATATTTACTTTTTTGCAAAAATGATCCGATCTTTTTGAAAATCGGTATTTGGAGTTTCGTAGGACACAAAAAAAATAAAATGACGTCATATTTTAAAATGGCGGCCATATGTAGGTACTTTTTTGCTAAAATTATCCGATCCTTTTGAAAATTGATATTTGAGAGTTTTACAGGACACAAAAAATTACTTCAGATTTCAAAGTGGCGCCCGTATGCACTTTTTTGAAAAATTATCCGATCTTTTTGAAAATTAATATTTGCGTGTTTTATAGGACGCAAAAAAATAAAATGATGTCATATTTAAAAATGGCGGTCATTATGTTGTGTCTTTTTGTGTCAACATAATACTCTACATTGTCGACACAACATTGTTTTGTTTTGGCAGTTTCTATTAGCTACGCTTTTGAAACAAACAAGTAATTCAAAATTATAATTTCGTTGTGATCAGACCTATTTTAGACTCGTCTTGATTAAATCAAATTTTGTTGTGTTTTATTTATTTATTATTAATTTTATATAAGTATCTACGATAACATTAAATCAAGTCAAAAAGATCTTTATAATAGGTATATATTTCTTTGTAAAAATTATCCGATCCTTTTGAAAATTGATATTTGAGAATTTAATAAGACACAAAAAAATAAAATGGCGTCAGATTTCAAAATGGCAATCAAATAATAACTTTTTAATTGTATTATTTATATCTTTGATAAATTCGGTTTTATATACAATTCGTAAGAAGCATAGCTTCTGTCGGGTGTCTTACGACACATCATGACTTTTTTATTTAGCCTGTTCCGAGTGACGCTTAATAGTCAACCGTTGCTATGGAAAATTGTTTAAAAAATTCACTGTACCTACTATTTTTTCTATGTAATCCAATACATATTTATATTAGGTCTGATGGTTCATAGCCTACTACAAAATTATAAATCTTCTCAGTGTTATTTTTCCTATGTTCGATAAAACCGTTTACACACAGTACCTACATAAATATCGCGCCTTGTAATTCTTGAATTACTTGTATCCTCCAAAATTTTTTAATATTTATCAGTAGCTAAATAGGTCTATGTATAAATAAAAAAACTCGGGTCGCAGTGCCAAACCCTGACGACAATATAGTGTATTTGCTAATACAGGCATTGTGGCCTTATTAGTCATGTTAACTTAAGTTTGTTTATGGACAAAAAAAATTTAACCTTTTAATACATCCTTCAATCAATTTTTTTAATTTTTTAAATTTTAATTCAGGCCGAATATTGAAATTTTTGAAATCTAATTATTTTAAGGGTTGTATTAAGGGGTTAAATTCTTTATTTTATCCAAAAACACACTTATCTTCACATAATAAAGTCACAATGCATAGTATTAACAAATACAGACAGGTAAGGTTTGACTCTGCGGCCCGAGTTTTTTTTAAACATTTAACGACTATTTGCAAAATTACCATAAAACAGCAAATATATTCAGTGTCTTCACATCAAAAGTTCCATCATTCTTTAAGAGACTCATGGATAATTAATAATTATGTGATAATACTCGTATACTAATTTTATGTGATTATGAGTGTGACAAATATACGTTGTAGGACTCCCTCGCACAATCACATGCATCTGAGGTTGCACTAACCGGTAGGAGGATCGTCCGCTTAGATTATAGTGGGGCCGTTAAGCGTTTCAACCTTGCACTTTGTGATAGAGAGATGCCACTCGGTACAAATGTTGGTCGGACCCGTATCTTCACTTTAAGATGTGAAGGCATTTTGGGCCCCGCGACCGGCCCCCTAGACAGGGTGGTTGCGTAACTTTCAGGGGCAAAACGCCTGTAACTCAGCAACCGTTCCTCGCACAGCCCTGGGGGTAGTCTTATTGGATTCAGCGCACTCAATTTTATACGAGACGGTCCTCAGACTAACTTCGAAACCTGCACCAGCCCGCCTATAGGGGTGAAATACAAGTAATCCATTGAAATGTTAAATTTTTTTAGGCTACGTTTGCATTTTGGGTAGGATAAGGTTTTTTTTCCTTGCGTGGGGGGGCGGTGTAAGTTTAAAAATGAGTTTTCGGGGTCGGCGGCCACCCCATTTGGCCACCTTGAAAAAACAAAAACTGCGCTGTCTTTTCGACACCACACGAGTACTCTAAGGTTAAACTTAGATTGATACTAGCTGTTGGTGCAGAAGGACCTAGTGCCATAATTTTTCATCAACATTCAGTATACTTGGTTGCACATATGTGTGTGTAGATATACAGTGACATAGTGTAGCAGTAGGACTCAGCCTCCCTTTCGTTGTCCTAACAAATTCGTCGGAACAAGACACTCCCCCTTGTTTCATTCTTCTGCACCACCGTGCGTGTATACATAGAAAGTAGAGGTAAATACACATACACCGTATAACCTTGCACCCGATACCAACTGAATACTAGAGTCTAAAAATTAAACCGTTCATTAAATTGCACACAGCATTATCAAAAGACTTAACTTTAGAAACAGCAATTTCTACGCATTTTTGTCAAAATTTTACTTGAAATTTGAAAAATAATTATGGTTCTGTAGATAAATCATAATTAAAAAATTGTAAGAAAACTGTTCTTACATCGATAAAAACAATAATAATTATGAAACTTTTTATTGGAAGAGCAGCCAATTATATAATTGATTCCTGCAAATATCGGAAAAAATCAATTTGACAACCATAGTCACAGTCAGGACTCTAACCTGAACCTTTCCACTATCACGGCGGAAAAATTCAGGGTAGAGTTCTGATTGTGACTTTGGTTGTCAAAATGATTTTTTCCGATATTTGCAGGAGTCAATTATGTAATTGATTGCTTTTCCAATAAAAATTTTCAATTGCAAAACAGCCGTATAAATCTATTTAATATAAATAATAATTATATGAGTAGAAAGAGGTAAATTATACGTTCACAATCTAAGATGATTGTTGTATTTTTGAAAATGCACTGCGCACAACACATCATTATAAGGTACTATTTTCCTCTTACGGACTCAGTTACTTTTCGAGGTTGAAATATTATGTGACATATAAAGTTCTGAACACAAACGACTGCACATTGCCCGAAACATTTAAATGCGAATTGAACAATTACAGGAAGGGGGGGGGGGTAAATAAATAAATAAAGTGGTCAACTACATTTTACCTGACAAAAGATCATGTAGTTTTGAATTTCGGATATGTTGTATGCTAGGTCATTATTAAAAATCCAAGATTTCTAATTTGGCGCGCCTGTGCGGCGTGCGCGCGTCAGTACGACCACTTTTGTGTAACTTTTTTCGGTTTTTGCTCGATAACTATTTACTGGTGCGTCCTAACCTTTTTCTAAAGCTCATAATTAATGAAATACAGAGCTTTAAAGGTAAAAAATTGTTTTTCAAAAGTTACGAAAAACTCTAAGAAACACCTTTTTTAAACAAATTATTTCGCCGACGTTTGGCAATGACTGCCTACTTTTTCACTACGATTCATTTATGCTAACAGAGGTAAGCGAGAAGAAAGGAGGAGACAAGTGCCTGGCGCTGTTCAAAAAAGTTTCAAACAAAAAATATTTGCCGCAAAATTACTCACATTTTTTGTTCCAAACATTTTTTGATAGAAAATACGATTAAGCCAGAAATTAAATGTGTTTTTGTTGAAAATATCTAAGTACTGTTAAAATTACGTAACAATTTTTGAAGTTTTGTATATTAACGCGGAGTACTGTAGTATGAAGGTTCAAGAAATATTAAATTCACATACAAGGGTTATAGACCTTTGCATACGCTATCGAACTGCATCGAAAATTTTGGAAAATTTGACAACTCAATAAGACTGACAAGCAACATAAATAATAATAATAATTGGTCTAAATTAAAAATTACTTTTTTTATTGTTATTATTTTTAGTTTTTATTTTTGGTGTCTTACAAATTAAAAAAATATTTAATGTTTGAAAAAAGCCGTAGTAATTTAGAAAGACAAACGGGTATCAGGTCCAAATAATCGAGTATCGTCATCTGAGAAATCTTACCTTGTTCCTACTGCTATTGAAATGCCAGCAGTGTTTATTCCCTTTTTACAGTCGACCTCTAATAATCACCGCTAATTATTAACTCTGTACAGGATAACATGTTTTACATCACATTTGTTTTAGGTTTCAATGAATTTCATTTAAAGCTACAAACCCGGCAGAGTTATTTATTTGAATTTATTTTTACTATTTAGTATATTTATTGATTTAAGAACGCTAACATCGAGCTTTAAGTAGGCATATATTACCAATTAATTAATATAAAAGGTAAGAAATAAAAATTTCATCCATTTTTAATTTACTTTTTAAAATAAAAATTAATCGAAAATACATGACAATATAAAGCTGGAAAAATTGAAATAAATGCCAAGTTGGTAACTTAAGACCCACCAATGTAAGTCACGGTGACCCATACCTGGGGCACACTGGATCTAATGACGAAGTTTTTTAAAATGTACATATTTTATTTTGCAACCATATTTAATTTTTATCATTAAAATACGCTACAGTTAAAAAAGGGTATTTATAATACATGTTCCTCACCGACATAAGCGCACGGTCGAAGTTATACTTAATACATTTACATATTTGCTTTTCCTTCTCAGTATTTTTAAAATTAATAAATAATTAATATTAACAAAATTCATGGATAAATTATCATAACATCCATACATAAGTATCCAAAGTCTGCTTACAATATTACACTATTTTGAAAAGCCAATAAATTGATTTTTAGTGTATTTGACATATGGCACATACACTATTGGCGTCGGTCGGATGGCGGGACCTAGGAGTCGGACCAAAATTTCTCGACGTTTCATACCCTCCTGAACAATTTGGCACCATTTTTTGAAATGTTTATTTATATATATATATATATGTGTGTGTGTGTGTGTGTTAGCACGATAACTCTCGAAAGACTTAATCGATTTTAACTAAATTTGGCACATACGTTGGAATCCATCACCGCACGGAACCTTTTTAAAATGGGCCCAATCGGATCATTTTAAGGGTGGTTTTTAGGGGTTGAAAAATATTTTTGGGCCCAAAAATATCGAAAAAACTCCCAGAATTGTTTCAAAATTGAAATTTAACCTTTTGGTAAAGATCAAAATGTGCTGCTAAAATTTTAATAAAATCGCCCCGACAGAACCGGACTTACAAATTTTATGAAAACACTAGTTTGCGGATAGTCCTTTACTTACTGAAGGGTGTATTTAATTTGGTACAGAGGTTGAATTGATAATAATATTGAAAAAGAAAAAAAATATTATTTTAAGGGATGTATTAAGGGGTTACATTTTTTATTTTGTCCAAAAACAAACCTAAGTTCACGTATTAAAGCCACAAGGCCTATTAGCAAATACACTATATTGTCGGCAGGGTTTGGCACTGTGACCCGAGTTTTTTAAATTATAAAATCTATAAGAGAAGACATTTTTCCTAGGATGAAACTATATAAATCGATATTTTGCCTTCCTTCTCCAAAACCTCTTTTCAGTAAATCGTTAGAGCCGTTTTATCCTTGTCAGCGTTACATTAGAGTATTTCATTAGCTTTTGAGTAGGTAATTTTTGACTCGAAACTATTTCAATTCACTACCCTCGCTAAAGCAGTATAACTTCAAATATTTCTTCATACCACAAAATACAAACTTAAAGCAATAGTGCATACTTTGCTATTAGAAACCTAAAACAGACGATGACTACGGAGCAATTATTGAAACTCTATTACGCGCTTGTTTATTCACACTTAAGCTATAACATAATCGTATGGGGACAGTGTGGGGACCTCCAGAGAGTATTCGTACTTCAAAAACGTATTTTGCGCCTTATTTTTAACTTAAAAAACCTTGAAAGTTGCAGAACTACATTTGTGAATAATAATATACTTACTGTTACCTGTATTTATCTTTATAAGATTTGGTAAATGTTAAAAAGAGCAGAGACGAGTATACGGATAACTCTATGATTCATGATCATAACACGAGACAAGCATTGCAAATTCATATCTACAAATATAAATCGAAATTCTATTCAAAGTCCCCGAAATGTGCCAGACCTATTCTTTTTAACAATTTGCCAAGTCGATTGCAAGAAATTTCAGACTTAAAGCTATTTTGCAAACATTTGAAATTATACCTAATTAAAAACTGCTTCTATGACATCCCTGAATATGTAAATATGTAACCAATTATTTTTGACTGTTCATATCTGTATTTTTCAGTTTTTATGAATTAATAAAAAAATTATTATTTATTTATTATTATTATTAATAAAAAAATTACCACTGTGCCCGAAATTCCCCTAAATAATTCCAAATTATAAGTAAGCACGTCAAGTAGTATGAAATATCAATAAATAGTGAAATCTGTTTCCACCGTGCGGTAGAGTTGGCGGTGCGTTATTCACAACACTCATTAAGCTGTCTGCGCACGGTCGTGTTGTAATTACTCTAGCGATCAACGTAAAGACATTCCAACGTCACGGGAATCAATCAACCGGGATTTGGTGAACGGAACACCAGACGCGTGCTCTGCCGTACTAAAGCGCGTTTCAAAATACTGTATGTTCACGTGCCGTTATGTTGTGTATCTATTCGATAATCGCAAAGATATTCGAACGCCTGAATTTAAAAAACTCGGTGTCCTCTGGATTGCAAAAATGCATTTCAAATTGTCATAATTACTCGTAATTATGTTAACATATTTTATTGAAATGTTGTTTCTTATACAGGGTGGTGAACGTAATTGCTGCATATAGGGATTTAACCCGTAAAATCAAACTTTCGCGATTTACTGCTTCACTAATTATTTTAGGAAAAATATCTTCAAATAATAGTTTTAGAACATAAAATTCTGCATCTAAATCATTAAACAAAATTTATTTTGCATGCTTTGTAACGGCAGAAATTTGATATGAAAATGTCAAAATTATCTCAAAAACAGATTAGCGATAGCCATGAAACTTGAACAAAAGATTATAAATTATTCTGACAGCTAAAACGTCATCATTTTGTTCAAGTACCATGACTCTCGCTATCTGTTTTTGAGATAATTTTGACATTTTCATATCAAATTTCTGCCGTTACAAAACATGCAAAATTAATTTTGTTTAATGATTTAGATGCAGAATTTTATGTTCTAAAACTATTATTTGAAGATATTTTTTCTAAAATAATTAGGGAAGCAGGAAATCGCAAAAGTTTGATTTTACGGGTTAAATCCTTATGTGCAGCAGTTTTCCTGTAGATCATTTGAAAGCGATTCCAACTTCGCATCAAAAACAATTCGCTGTGTACCAGACGCGACGTACTGTATAATATTATTTTATCAATAATTTAAAATTAATCAGTTTGATGTAAACCAAAAGTTTTCCCTATTATACTAAAGAGCGTTTCACAATACCTACTAGCAGCCCGTCTTGACTTCGCCCGGGTGTTATGAAATTGTGATATAATTGCGGTCACCCATGACTCCGCTCACGTATATTTAATATATTGTTAAATTGTTATCCCCCCGTGAGAATCTCTCCTCCTGCGTAGTTTTCTAATAGTTAAAGAATTTTTAGAATCGGTTTAGTAGTTCCAGAGATAAGAATTTATGATTTATTAACCTCCGCAAGACTTTTTCCCCCTGCCCCCCCCCCGCGACAATATCTCCCCCTGTGTAGCTTTCTATTAGTGAAAGAATTTTTAGAATCGGTTCAGTAGTTTCTAAGATTACTATTACTATTATTATTATAGCCTATGTCTTAAAGCAAATTATCACCTATCAAACAGTGGAAAAAAAAATTGAAATCGGTTCAGTACTTTCTGAGATTTTACTTTTTTTATTTCTGATAGTAAATAATATAAAGTTTCTATTATGAAAATTATAACTTGTGAAAGAAAAAATAGCCAATGTATCTGGTAACACTCTACTTGTGACACGTCGATGCACGAACGAATTTACTACTGGCTAGTGAGTAAATCTCAGCTCCGCCTACATAGAATGCAGAATTTGTACTCATAATGCAAAAGAATCATTTGATATAATTCGAATAAAGCATCCGATTATGATAATCATTCATAGCTATTACGAAATTCAGTACTCATTTTTTTTTAGATAAAAGGTAGCCTTCCTCAGGATGCAATCTATCTCCTCGCCAAATTTTATCGAAATCTGTTCAGCGGTTTAGGTGTGAAAAGGTAACAAACAGACAGAGTTACTTTCGCATTTATAATATTAGTAAGGATTGCATGATCACATACCATAAACACGAGTAACGGTGTGCATATTGTAAAATGGATTTTTTCGTTAAAAAGAAAAAAATTATTTTGAAAGAAACTCAGAAAGTCAATGTAACATCAGTGCTTGTAGCAGTTACCCAAAAAAACTACCTATTTCCAGAAATGTCTAGGGAGAAACCATGAGGAATCCCGAACAAGCACGAAGTACCTTTTGCATAACAGTAGGTACAGTTTAGCGGGGGAGTTTTTGTGCGATGTAACGTTTTTTCCGTGTTGAAAAAGGGGGGTATCCAAAAAACGTACACGAGTGGGTACAATGTGGTGTTTTGCGGGATGAAAAGTGTGGGTTCAGGCGGGGAGTTCTCCTGAAAACGTACGCGGGGTGAAGATCCAGTGAATTATTCCAAGACACCATCGTGCGACCAATCATGCATCTTCGGGCTCCTCATTGTTTGATCCTTATACTCTTGTCCTATTTCTTTCACGTCAGAGCGAAAAAGTTCCATAACAGCGATGTGGCAACATCACAAGTTGTCTCTGTCGCCTTTACAATCCCTATATGAAACATGTCTGTAGCAATCAGACGAGCAGCTATCTGTTGCAATGTAACAAGTTGTCTTCTCATGTATACAATACTACCTTTTGCTGGAGGCTTCGTTTACATCAAGGTATGTCATCTTTGCTAGCTGATCCACGTTATTTACGTTAACGTCAGTTTTGAGTTTGAACGGGAACCCCATCTTAACCCGAGCGTAGTCAGATAAAAAGTACCTTATAATTTAAATTTAGATACTAATTGATAATAATATGACTGCATTAAAATTGATCCAATTGTTTTTGGGTGACGCTTGTACCAACAGATAGATAAAACACATTCTAGAAATGAGTTCTCCCGTCAGTCTATCATAAAATACTCTAAAATCCCGGAAAATTTGCAAGAAAGTGGAATTGTAGGTGGATATCCTGTTACAATGTTTTATTTGTTCTAATATTGTACGTCCTAACTTTGAAATTACAGATTTTAGAAATCTAAGTATTGTAGTGATGGGAAGAAATAACTGTTATCGGAAAATGGCAGTTTAATACAGGAGCCAGAACGAGAATAAGGGGCTTTGATCCGAATAAGTCAGGAAGTTTTAAAAACTTGGTGAATTTGTAAATTTTTATGTCCTAAAAAAATACTACATTTTGTAAAATCCGATTGTTGCCGCTGGCGCGGCGCCGCCGCATTAATAAAATAGCGTTATTTCAGGTTTTCTCAGAATATCTCAGAAACGGTTGACTTAAGCGCTTCTTCGACTATGTAATGTTTTAAAGAGGATTACATTTCCTACAATTTCTATTCCCACAACTTTTCTGTGATCCTAATAATAAGCGCGCTACAGCTTCCTGAAAATCACGCGATTTTTGTAACCTTCGTAACCATAAAGCATAATGTCCTACTCAACAGCTTTATTTATTGTGTTTAAACATAAATCGAAAAAACTACATTTTAATCATCCATCGTTGATTTCAAAATAACCTTAATTTAAAACATCGTCTCTTTAATGGTATTCCACTCTAATGTGAATTAAATACAAACTTTTGTTTTATTCGGTAAATTGGTTTACAAACATGGAAATAGGACAGGGTCTAACAGAAATAATAGTCGGCTTTTAACCGCGCTTCTAGCAATAGTTTTAATTTTTCAATATTATACTAACACGAGTCACGACAAAATTAATCACACACATTATCTCGAAAAATACCACACATGTAAAAAAAATCTGAATGTTACCAAAAAAATGTTAAAAGTTAAATCCATTTTTGTTTGTTTTTTTTTTTTTGAAATTTCATAATGTTACAGTGAATTATTATTAAAATCAAATAATCTCAATTTTCGACTAATGATTAAAAATTGAAAATGTCACCATTTTGAATACCTATGCTTAAATGAATTTATTTTTAAAGTCAGCAAACTTAATCTTTCTGTATCTAACATTATACATTACATGGTTACGAGATTCTCTACAAAAACAACGAAAATTGGACATCAGTTTTAAAATGTACAGAAATCAATAAAACAAAATATAATGATTACTACACTTTTTTTAATTTAGTAAAGCCGGTTCGACACACTAGGACCATTGACAGCTGAGTTCATAATATTATAAATAACTTCACCACAGAGTAACACCGAGGGTCTACCAGAAGACTTCCCTGTCAAAATTGATTTTTAACGCGACACTAGCGCTATGATTAGAGATTGTTTTAAATATAAAGATTGAAGGTATTATTAATTAGGTCTTGTGGAAATTTACATTAGGTAATTGTTGATTGAGCTGGTAGCGTACTGCTCCAGGACATTCATCTAATTTCTGGGCGCAGCTTTTAACGAGCTGTTCAATGGTTGTAATGCCCAGTTTCTCGTTAATGTGTTCGAAGAAACCAAAAAGCGTTAGGTAATGATACGCAGTACTTTATTTATTATTTAAAAACACATTAACGCATTTTCACCATAGATATAGAAATCTGGGGATGTAGTATAAAGTGCCACTTTAGACGAGGGGGAAATCCATTAAGGGGAGGGTCTTTGCACATGCTCAATTGCGCCAGATTCAGTCGTCCGCGTCTTTGCGCATGCTCAATTGCTCGTACAGCGCTTGCGTAACTGAAGCGATCAATAGAAATGGCGGCCATATGTACCTACTTTTGTAAAAATTATCCGATTCATTTGAAAATTGATATTTGAGAGTTTTATAGAACACAAAAAAAAAACTCGGGTCGCAGTGCCAAACCCTGCCGACAATATAGTGTATTTGCTAATACAGGCATTGTGGCATTATTATGTGAACTTAAGTTTGTTTTTTGACAAAATAAAAAATTTAACCCCTTAATACATCCCTTAAAATAATTAAATTTTTCTAAATTTCAATATTAGACATGGATTTTATCAGTACACGCAATTAAATACACCCTTCCATAAGTAAATCCGTATCAACAAACTAGTGTTTTCATAAAATTTGAAAGTCCGGTCCTGTCGGGCCGATTTTATTAAAATTTTACCAGCACATTTTAATCTTTACTAAAGAGTTAAATTTCAATTTTGAAACGATTCTGACAAATTTTTCGGTATTTTTGGGCCCAAAAACTTTTTGGAACCCCTAAATACAACCCTGAAAATGGTCCGATCGGGCCCATTTTAAATAGGCTTCTTGCGGTGATGGGTTCCAATGTGTGTACCAAATTTCGTTTCAATCGATTAAGTCTGTCGAGAGTTATCGTGTACACACATATATATATATATATATAATATATATATATATATAAATATATATATAAATATATATATATATATTTATACACATACATATATATATATAAACATTTTTAAAAATGGCGGCAAACTGTTCAGGGGGGTATGAAACGTCGAGAAATTTTGGTCCGACCCCTAGGTCCCGCCATCCGACCGACGCCAATAGTGTATGTGCCATATTATGGCAAATACACTAATAAGGCGTTGGATTTCAAAATGACGGTCATATGTACTTTTTTGTAAAAATTATCCGATACTTTTGAATATTGATATTTGAGAGTTTTATAGGACACAAAAAAATAAAATGGCGATAGATTTCAAAATCGCGGCTAAATAATAACTTTTCAATCACTTATACCTATATTATGTTTTACAGCCTTGATAAATTCGATTTTATATACAACTAGCGGCCCCGTCCGGCTTCGCCCGGGTGCTAAGAAAGCCCGGTTGCAATACACTACTCATTCACTTCGCTCGTTCGCTTGAATATTATAAATACACTACTCACTCGCTTCGCTCGTTTGCTTTTATATATGATTTTTAGTTTCAAAAAATATAACAAAAATAAAAAAATATATAAATAAATATCATGTAGAATTTAGAAAAAAAAGCCAAAAATTCTACGATGCCATCAGTTTCCGAACCCGGGTCCCTGTGCATAGAGTGCTGCGACGTTACCTCTACACTATGAGTGGAACAGTTATTTACCGTCGTTTTTATGATATAAGTAGGTATGTTGCGAATTCTTACGGTCGAGTTACGAATTTAAATAATGAATTATTAATTACTATTATTTATTTATTATGCTATATATTATATATAAATCTTCCGTGAAAAATTATCTAACTGATGGTGAAAACCGCATCAAAATCCGTTGCGTGCTTTATTAATTATTATTATTTATTAATTATGCTATATATATATATAATATATAAATCTTCCGTGAAAAATTATCTAACTAATGGTGAAAACCGCATCAAAATCCGTTGCGTGGTTTAGGAGGAGTTAGCGGTTAAACAGACAGACAGACGCGAAAAGCGACTTCAATTTATACTATGTAGAGATGCGTAAGAAGCATAGCTTCTTTCGGGTGTCCCACGACACCTTATGATATTTTTTACTCTATCGTTCTGTGCACATATTATATCAAAACTTTTTTGTGTTGTAGTGGTTCAATACTCGCGGTGCGAAATATAGAACACTGTTTCTGCCGGATTCTGTATATATATATTATTATCTAGTCTATATACGTGAACAAATTAAATCAGCTTACGTAATAATGCCACGTTTATCGCTATACACACTAAGTTGAAAATTACCTTTTTGTTTGAAATGCATTATACGATATAAGGTTTGTATAACAGAATCGCGTGCCGTACTTTATTTAATTGAAGAATGGCCTCATAATCGGAAGGTATAGAGACTTCAGTTTCTAGCAGAAGATTAGATTTTCTGTTACTTTTTTATCAGTTTTATCGATTAAATTTAGTAGGAGCTTAACATGCTCTTCGCCAATATTATTGAACTATTGATGCATATTTGTAAAAAAAAACCTAAACTGACCTAGTTTTCTTAAGTGACTCACTTCTTTCTTAGAATGTATACATAAACACGCCAAATGAAAAACCTAAAAATATCTGTTGTGTATTTAGGTAATTTAGAATAAATCTCAACGCATAAACAATGATGATTGGTCTTTTAATAATTCATTTTATCACTGTTTGGCACAATAGCTGTAAATTCGGTAATTAATAGGTACAATGAATACATTTTTTAATACCCTATAATGTAACAATATTAAGTTTTTTTCTCGATGTAATTTGTTTCATCAGTCATTTTTACATAATATGACTGATGACAAACTGTCACCTCTGGCCAACTGAAGATATTATATACACTGATTTCAATAATATTAAAAAGTTAGTGATATCGTATTTGAATATTAAAGGTTTAGACCGGCAATGAAAATTGGAAAACTGTTTAAAATGGCCAATTTATGCTTTTAATATAAAAAATGAGTCGAAATTTGCTTGTAGCAATCGCAATGATAAAACTTACAGTTGCTGGTATAAAGCCGGTTTTCCACCAAACGGACAAAACAAAAACACAACAAAAACTGGTGTCGAAAAAAACAAAACTGCAACTTTTCACAAACTTTTTTAAGACTTTTGCGACTGTTGCTGTTTTGTTTTTCGAGTCCCGTTCGGAAGCGGTAAAGATCAAAGAGTTTGACGTGTTTACGAACTAGAGGAAACAGCAAGTTGCGTTTTTAATGCGCACCTAGTTTCTTTTCAGCTCTCTTTGTGTATAGTGTGGAATATTACATTTATAAAAATAAGCAATAGGTAAGTTAATTGTGTGACACCATCATTTGCTCTTCTAGATAAACCAGGTTTAACCCAATATCTATGATGGCGACGCTTTCTTCTCCTAAAAAAACATAAATAATAAATAAAGAAAGCAAATTCAGACATCACTTTTAATAATAATGAATTCATTATTGCAATACATAATTGCAAATTTTGTATCTACTTACTTCTGCTCCATAGAACACAGTACAAACCAAACACCAACTATGATAAAAAAATCATCTTTAAACATTTCCAAAACTCGTCTTCAAACCTCAAAATTGAAAGCAACGCACTAGTTTGTTTGGTGGAAAAGAACTGAAAACTAAAACGAAACTCCGACGATACTTTGTCTGCTTGGTAGAAACAGAGTTTCAAATTTGTCCGAGTTTTGTTTTTTGTTTTCTGTGTTTCAAAAAACAGGAACAAAACAGAAACTCGACTAGTCCGTTTGGTGGAAAACCGCCTTTACAGATACGTAGAACTTGAAGAAAAAATTAGTGACGATGGAGACTATACAATAGTGTGTCATTGATTTATTTTATTTATTGTAGATTATAGACGCGTCGACATCTAAGGTCATTAGCGTCTTTCAACTACACTAAATAACAACTAACTTCAAACTAAATAACATCACAAAACATCCATGAGCGCAGGTGGGATTCGAACCCACGGCAGTCCAGTCTAGAAGTTGCGGCACCAAGCATGCTAACCAGTAGGCTATACTGCCCTCTGTGTCATTGAAGCAGCGTATCTACATACACATCTGTGAAAAGATCAAGATTTCAAACTCAAAATTTACTGATAAATACCTCAAATTTGAAGATACAACGCCGATCGGAAATACAACAATTTCATTTTAAGGAACACTTCATCTTTTGTGGCAAGAATAATTTGTGAATTAGAAAAAGATACAAAACATCCTGCTAGATAGAGAACAGCCTATCCGTTTCGGCAGTTGGAAGACAGATCGAAGAAAAAATTAGTCAAGACTGTTATTCTTAAAACTTGCGTGGTAATAAATGATAGGTGGGTTTCGGAAGTTAGAGTTCGATTGGTTGGTACTGTTGGTAGTCTTAGTGACTTATATGCTGCAGATTCAAAATACTATCTTGACTTTTTAGGTAAGTTGAACATGCCTATCGTGTGACCATCTCAATTATTCTCAATTTTGGCGTTTGCAGCACAAGTAGCCAAGTGCCAATGCTTGAATTGTAGTCATTAAACTGTATAGGTAGGTACGTAATATCTATCTCTTTTTACTATTGTTGCTATTCCACCAATCGACACGATGCTTTCGAAACGTAATTTCGCGCGTTTTATATGTAATTGTTTTACGTTTTTGTTTGTTTTGTTTTTCCTATACCTGCTTCTGCTTTCTCTTGCTATTTGAGCGGTAATTAACTTTATTTTTTGTAGATAAATTGTAAGAAATATAAAGATGCATTCTCACACATATTAATTACTACTATTTAACAAAAATTATTAGCATTTATTATTTAGGATATACTCGTACAAGCTTGAGTAAAGCATTTGATTGCGTTTCATATGAATTTCTAATTCAAAAACTAAAATATTATGGACTACGAGGCTTTGCATCAGAACTCATCTGCTCGTACCTTACTAACAGATGCCAAAGAGTTTTTATAAATGGCAAATATAGTGAAAACAGGTCAATAACAAGAGGAGTGCCACAGGGCAGTATACTAGGGCCGCTACTTTTCCTAATCTATATAAATGACTTACCAATAAATATGCCTTGTAAATCGATTCTATATGCGGACGATACGTCTTTTATATGCAATATTAACCATGTAAATGAAGTGGGAAACAAAAAAACTGAAATTTTAAATGTCGCACAACAATGGTTTTCAGCAAATGAGCTTCAGCTCAATGAAAGCAAAACGTTTCACCTTCTTTTCTCAAACGATTATGCTAATGAATTTACAAATGCTAAAATATTAGGCATATATTTGGACACCAGACTGAACTGGACGAAACATATAGATTATGTATGTGAGAAACTTAGTAAAACACTATATGCACTAAGAAAAATCAAAGAATCTACAATCAATGTAAGCACTATCATCACTGCGTACTACGGGCTATTCCACAGTGTAATGACATATGGTCTTATTATATGGGGCAATGTCAAATACGCAAATAAGGTTTTTATATTACAGAAAAAGGCCATAAGAATTATAGTAAACGCTTCGAGCAGGGAACACTGCAAGTCCCATTTTATTAATTTAAAAATAATGTCCTTTTACTCACTTGTTTTATACCAACAACTGATATATATTCACACTAATTTAGACGAATTTGAAACTAATGAAGAAACACACAGCTATGAAACGCGATTCAAATCAGATATTAAAATACCTCACCATAGACTAAAAAAATCGGAACAATACATATTCGCAATCCATCAATATAACAGTTTGCCACAAGATATTAAAAAATTGAACCTAACTAGTTTCTCGAAAAAAATTAAAAGGACATTGATACTTAAATGCATTTACACATTAGATGAGGTCGTGGAATGGAGTACTTAACATTAAGTTTTAACTGAACCTTATTAATAACATTAGTGAATTGTTCTGTGAATTTTATTGTAAATTTTATTGTAACTTTTATTTGTAACTTTTTATTGTAACTTTTTCATGAGTTTGTACATTCTTTAGGAATGATCTCTGTATTGACAATGGCATTGTAATTTTTTTATTTACGTATAGCCAAATAAAATTATTATTATTATTATTATTAATATGCTATATCAAACTATAATACCCCCTGCATTCTTCTCTGTTATTTGGGTTTTTTCATTTCTGTACCACTCTTTAATTAATGGTTTTTAAAATAAGACATATAGGAAAACCTATACCTACATAAATAAGTACCTACATGAAAAAATCGATGTTTTATTATTAATCTATATTTTCGTTTATTAATGTAATTTGCATATAATATTATGGTATGCTTTTGCATATTGGCGTTGGCCAGATGGCGGAACCTAGGAGACGGACCATAAAAATAACTTAAACCATGTTTGAAGAAATATTTAACTCTCGAAAGATTTAATCGAATTTTGGTACACACGCTGAAATTCATTACCACTTCAAGCCTATTTAATTTGGGTGCAATCGGGCCATTTTAATTACTGCAATTTAATTTAGACACAGCTGAGTTATGTGATATACTCTACCCGTGTACCTTCGCGGAGGTATGCTGCTGAATTTAATGCTTGCGACAGATGCTAATATTACATTCCTATGCGTACTTAAACGATTTTGATACCAGTCGCTGTTAAAAATTATTTGTTGTTTATACAATTTTTAACTAATAGTTTTTAGTTTCTTTTCTGTACAGTGTCCTTAAAAATGTTCTCAAATATCTGAAATTTTATATCTGAAAATTTTAATCTATATTTAATTCACACTTAATGACATTAAACAAAAATAATGAGAAACACTAATGTCAAACTATTTATCTTTTTACAAATATCTTTTTTGTAAAACTTGAAGACTATTCTTCAAAGTTCTTAAATAATTGAAATTACGATATCGTTCCATATTAAATTCATTTTCTTTAGAAAAAACATAGGTGACCAGTAATTTTTCGAGGAGAATCAATATAAAATTCTGTGACGTTTTACTTATAAGTAGTCCAGGCTCTGACTGTACAAAGATCTACTGGACAACACTACTTAAATTATTGAATTTAACAGATATACTCGTATATTATTAACTATTTTTTGTTGTTACTAGTATCTCGAATACGGCTCAACACTACCTGATGAAAATTGCACAGATTATAGATAGCTAAGTATCAATTATTTATGCCTGTCTTGCAGTTTTTTACATATACCTGGCGGACCTCATTTTGAATATATTTTATCCATTTGAAGAGAGTATGGAGACGTATTCGTGATATTGACAACAAAAAATGACAAAAAAAATTGAATAATTCTGCCACAGATTTGATGTTTTATTATCTGTTAAAGTCAATAATAAAATTTTAGTAGTGTTGTCCAGTAGACTTCTGTACGCTCAATTTACACATATATTATCTATACTTGACTGTGTCAATATTGAATTTTTGACAACGCTTTAAAAGTTCATAACTATTATAAAAACACTAATTTTTGATAGGTACAATTTTCTTTATTTGAAAAATGCTACTTCACCTATAAATACAGTGTAACAATTTAACTCTTTAGGGCTTTGTTATACAGAGAGAAAAAATATTATTTCTGTTGAGACAGTAACATTTATTTAGTAACTATTACCGGAAAATAGCTAGTTCCAAAAATATACAGCAATCGTTTAAGATCATTTTCTGACTGATTTCTATATGTGTGTGTGTATGTGGTCAATTTTTCGCCTTCGATATCGTAAAAACGGAACAACATACGGCCATGCCGATTATTCTATTGTGTTTATCAGCTTTTAACTTAGATCTGATTAGATTTTGAGTCAAATCGGTTCAGTGGATCTTGAGATATTAAAAAAAAAACGTTCTTAATGTCACGTATTAACATAGGTAAAGAAAAATATAAATGAATTCTAGATGTTATAATATGAAAAAAATGTAAATATTTTTTTTCTTTAAAATGTATAGTTTTCGAGAAAAAAAATATTTTCCTAAAAAAAGAAAATTATTGTACGTAAATCAAGGTAACCATGATTTTTGCTATATTACTAGCCATCAGTAGATCACCAAACAAAAAAGAGGGCCATGCTTTTTTTCAAAGAATAAAAAAAGAGTGTTTATTTTTTGCAAATATTTACTAGGTGGGAATTATAAAACTGGTCATCAGTCGAATTTTTTTTTAATATTGATTACTAGTTATAACATTTTTTTAACAACACTAACATTAACACCGTCAATGAAAAATTGCAATTTTGCTTATCACTGGACTGGAGATAGTACTATTCAGTCTCTATCAATAATGCATTTATCATTAGCTCTCCAAAATATTAAAATAAATATAACTTAATTTAATCATAAATTGAAAAATAAAACATAATGGATTTTAAAAGTACTGCATGAGATTGTAAATTAGTAAATTAATATATTTTGAACTGAAATTTAATGGTATTTAACCCAAAGTAGTGTAAATGTGAGCATGAATTATTTTTTGTGTAAGTACTATTCAGTGTGATAAAAACTTAATCGCGTTTAAACCTCCAGCAAATTTATTCACTCTAATTTTGAATCTTTAACAACCAATCAAATGCGATTTTATCAACAGTGCAAAACCATTGTGAACCTTCGATAAAATATTCAATAAATATTTAACCGTGACTGTATCTTTGCGAAGTGATAATGAAAATATATTTTTATTGTTTTAATTTTATAACTGGACATATACGAATTTCCAGAGATATGAAATTTAAATTTATGAAATGAAATTTATCAGATTTATCTGTTAATTACCGGCTTTGTTTTATTTTAAATATCGAGTGTTCTTTGTTTTATGTGTATCTGTAATAAAATATTTGTGTCCAAATCCTATTTTCAGATTTAATCAACAACATTTTTCCAAATTTAATTAAAATTATTTATTAGTAATTGCCAACTAGTTCATAATAGTAGATTGTATAACTAGAGCGTAATGAATTATATTATCGACGAAGTGTGACATTATTTAAACGAACGTCAACAAGTTTAAAAGTCACACGAGTCAAAATATTATTGCGTCCTAGATATACACTGTATTTTTTGTCCTGCATCCTGTAAAATAGCTAATCTTGTCTTTATTTCCAGTATTTTCAAAATTTTTGACATTTCAATTGTGCAGCAAACTTAACTTCTAATAGTAGGTAAGACGTAGTAGCCAATTATAGGTACATGTACCCGCTAAGCGGTCACAGCATCGAACGGCTGTGGCCGCGCGTATAAAGACAACGGTCTATCATCTGTATTGTGTACAAGATTCCAGTTTCGCGGCCAGCTTGGAGTAATATGAAATGTTAAAATTATTGAATTGAGAAACATTATATTATTATTTAATTTTACTTTAGCGCCCGGCGGGCGGTAAACTTTATGTAAAAAAATAATCAAACTGGTAGTACTTATTAGGTATTTTTTTATTTCTATAACGTCGTATCGCCATGAAAAAAACTATGGTACTAAAATTTACTTAATTTTTTTATTTGTTTACCTAAGCACATTCATAAATTTATAAAATTTTAATGATTTTTAAATCAGAAAAAGTCGAATCAATTTTGATAGTTTCAAATCGTTATAAGCATCGAGCGGCAGTCGACGCTCCTTTATTTTAATTGATGATCATTAAAATTTTACACGACTCAAGAATATAAAGAATAAAACTAAACAAAATGATTTTCAAACAATACTGTCAATAGGATCGTCGTTTATTTTGTACTTCCGATTTAGTTGGCAGCTGATAAAACCGATAGTACACAACACTTTTCGTCTGCGGTCCTCCAGTAAAATCTGTTTTAACAAATCCGATGTTATTTTTTAACAGACAGTTGCCAGAGTGGTCTTTTTTCAAAATGAAATAAAACGATCGGATAAAAAATTACTTCTGATACGAAAACAATTAGGTGATTTACTTGTTATAATGTTATTGATTAATGCAGTTGTTATTAAGAAAAAAGCGTAAAAAACCTGTCTATCGATTATTATTATAGATAATTATTAAAGTAAAAAAA
The DNA here is from genome assembly GCA_039654895.1 of Mongoloraphidia duomilia. Classification (NCBI taxonomy): domain Eukaryota; kingdom Metazoa; phylum Arthropoda; class Insecta; order Raphidioptera; family Raphidiidae; genus Mongoloraphidia; species Mongoloraphidia duomilia. Next base: position 23,737,322 of record CM077516.1, on the reverse strand, counting down.
ATTTAATATTTTTCCAAAGACTTAAAAAATAATTTATGTGATGTATAATAGTCCAGTCACGAGAGCTTAAAAAGGTAGGTCCACCTTGCGTTTTGCGCAGCAAATGATTTTATTTTTTTGTGTCCTCAAGCATGTTTAGGAGATGTCAAATCCAAGTTTGCGACCTCTAAAACAGAGCGGTGTAGTTTTGGTGGGCGAAAAACCATGATTTTTTTGCACTTTTTTACGTTTTTTGCTTATAACATAAAAACGGCTTGTCCTATCGAAAAAATGGTTCTATTCAAAATTAAAAGCCCAAAATTTACTTCAAAATGCACTAGTCAAATATGTTTTTGTTCCGATTTTACCGACTCTACAGAACTTAGAAAAACAAAAAAAAAATAAACTCTTTTTTTGTTTGAAGGCGCTAATCTCAGGAACTACCAGTCTGTAAAAGAAGCAAAGTATACTAATCAATGAGACCCTATACGAGTTTTTAAAAAATTCAATCCCAAAGAGTGAAAACGGGAGTGTAGGATTTATTGTAATAACAAAAAATCCTACATCCACGTTTTACTCCCTGTGGGATTGAATTAAAAAAAATAATCGAATAGCCTATAACCTTCCTTAATAAACGGGCTATCTAACAAAGAAAGTTTTTTTTCAAATCGGACTGGTAGTTCCTGAGGTTAGCGAGTTCAAACAAAAAAAAATAAACTCTTTTTTTGTTTGAACGCGCTAATCTCAGGAACTACAAGTCCGATTTAAAAAAAAAAAATTTTGTTAGATAGCCCGTTTATTGAGGAAGGTTATAGGATATACGAGTTTATTTTAAATTTAACCCCGAAGGGGGTAAAACGTGGGAGTAAGATTTTTTGTAATAACAAAAAATCTTACACCCCCGTTTTACCCCCTTTGGGATTGAATTTAAAAAAACTCGAATTGCCTAAAACCGTCCTAAATAAACGGGCTATCTAACAAAAAAAAATTTTTTTTAATCGGACTTGTAGTTCCTGAGATTAGCGCGTTCAAACAAAAAAAGAATTTATTTTTTTTTGTTTGAGCGCGCTTATCTCAGGAACTACCAGTCCGATTTGAAAAGTTTGTTTTGTAAGATAGCCCGTTTATTAAGGAAGGTTATAGGCTATTCGAGTTTTTCAATAGTTAAAAGCTTGAAAAAATGCTTTTTTTTCATTTTGGTAAATTTTGGCAATTTTCTAAGTTCTGTAGAGCCGGTAAAAATGGGAACATAAACATATTTGACTAGTGCATTTTGAAGTAAATTTTGTGCCCTTTAATTTTGAATAGGACCATTTTTTCGATAGAACCAGCCGTTTCCATATTATAAGCAAGAAATCGAAAAAAGTGCAAAAAAATCGTGGTTTTTAGCCCACCAAAACTCCCCCGCCCTGTTTTAGAGGTCGAAAACTTGGATTTGACATCTTCTAAACATGCTTGAGGACACAAAAAAATAAAATCATTTGCTGCACCAAACGCAAGGTGGACTTCCTCTCGTGACTGGACTATAAACACATTTAGAAATTTTATAATAAGGACAATGCAAAAATAAAAAAGGTGAAATCTCAGCAAAAAAAAATGTGTGATGCAAAAAACATCCCAGTAACTAAATAGTGTATAGTTACTAAATATAAAATCTGTATTGTTTTTGTTCACATGGTGTTTTTAGTCACAAAATTTTGGACACTCTGTATAATTTTCGTTATTAAAAGCTGTTCATTTTAAAGCAACTGTCTGTGTGTACATAATTAAAAAGAATGTTCCAAGTTTATAAACGATAAAAAAGTAACTAAACGACAATGCCATAGAAGAATTTTTAGTCAAATAGCGATAAGTTAGTTCGGCTTTCAAACTTTTAATCACTTTCAGAAATAAAGATATAGTATGCCTACAATCAGTATAATTTATTGTATATTTAAAAAAAACCATCTAAAATAATTCGTTAGCTAACGGTTCCGCAAGAAACTAACAAAACTTAAACTAATGCTAATAAAAAGAATTAAAAGTGAACACGAATTCTTAAATGTTAAAAAAATATATATTATGAGTTTTATGTGACATTGTTTAGATATTTTATCCATAAGTACATTGCGGAATTTAAACAGATGAACTTCAAAATTGTCAATACGTAATTTTCGCATAGTTGCGAAATTGAAAAAATAATAGTTTATATTTTATGCAAGAGGTAAAAATCTACGCTTTGATAAACTTAAGAACTGCTCTTTAAACAACATTTTTGCTGAAAGAAATAGAATGTTGGTTATGTAATTTGGATTTGTTTATTAGGAGTACTGTAGCTGCTAAGATATGTACAACTATTTGACACTATGGTGATTATTTAGGAGATATTGAAGACTCAAAAAGAATCGTTTGACAGCAAGAAAAGCGCCAGTGGTTTCAATCTGAACCAATTTATCAGGAACGCAGCTGTTGAGCAACGTACAACAGATGTTTTAACATTGTGACAGCTGTGTTAATGCGATTATCTTGGAGATATTGGCGACTTAAAATAAAATCGTTTCACGATAGAAACAGCGCATTGGTCTTAATCTGGACCTGTTTATCAGAAGCACAGCAGCTCAGCTATGTACAAGAGCGACTAGCACATCTCCCCGTACGAAACAAATGGATTTCAAAGTGATTCCATTTTCTGTGTCATTAGTTTCTACTTCCATCCTGTAGCGCTCGTCGTGTGCAGAGCCTGATGGAACGCGGTTCGGCTTGGTTCGAAGAAACAGAAGCGAGTACGTACCAGCAGGTCCTCTAACCCCGCGAATACGTATATATCTGGTACATATAATATACACACAGATATATTCTATCGACGGCAACACAATGATGATGACAATCTAAAAAATTCGACTGATGACCAGTCCTATACTTCCCACCTAGTAAATATTTGCAAAAAATAAACACTCTTTTTTTATTCTTTGAAAAAAGCATGGCCCTCTTTTTTGTTTGGTGATCTACTGATGGCTAGTAATATAGCAAAAATCATGGTTACCTTGATTTACGTACAATTTTCTTTTTTTAGTAAAATATTTTTTTTCTCGAAAACTATACATTTTAGGCACGAAATGTTACAATTACCACAAAACACCAAACCATAACAAACACTCTCGACGTACGTTTCGCCAACCAAGTTGGCATCATCAGGAGATGATTAAAACTAAAGACTAAATACAAATTACTGCCTATTTATAGGCTACCTAATTTTTAATTACCTGAAAACTAAACTAATTTACTAAATCAAAAAGCAGGCTAACTGGAATTGGGCCTTTGTCACTGTTCATAATGTTATTTTTACACTTATGAATCTCTAGACTCTCTACGGCGTCTAGTTGTCTAATTTTAATGACGTTCCTAATTAATTTTAAATTACTATTGTCTATTTTATGGTCATTTTCAAATGCATGTTGGGCAACACTAGATTTATCAAACCTGCCATATTTTAGATGAGCCATATGCTCTTTAAATCTTACTGAAATTGATCTTCTCGTTTGGTCAACATCGCCAACATACTTTTTATTACAATTTTGACAACTAATTTTGTAAATCCCGGACTTTTCTTTTTCTTCTACTTTTTCTTTAGGGTTCCCTAATTTTTCTTTCAAACTATTACTTGAAGAGAATACAATATTTAATCCTACTTCTTTAAAAATCTTTTTTAACCCTCTGGTGAAGCGCGATTCAAATGGAATCGATACATATCTAGACATTTCTGTTTCATTACGAAAAGTCGAGGAATTTTCCAAAGCATTCTTAAAACTACGTTTTCTAATCATTTTATCTATTAAATCTACATTATAACCATTACACAAAGCTATGTCCTTAATTAAAGTTTTTTCTTTCTCAAACCTTTCCTTGTTGAGAGGGAAGCTGAGTAACCGGTGTATTAAAAAGTTGAAACTTGCTATTTTATGTTGAGGGCAATGATGTGAGTCTTTGGCGAAACGTACGTCGAGAGTGTTTGTTATGGTTTGGTGTTTTGTGGTAATTGTAACATTTCGTATCTTTACACCAAATGTTCCACCATTTTTTATTATTATACATTTTAGAGCAAAAAATATTTACATTTTTTTCATATTATAACATCTAGAATTCATTTATATTTTTTTTTTACCTATGTTAATACATGACATTGAGAACGTTTTTTTTAATATCTCAGGATCCACTGAACCGATTTGACTCAAAATCTAATCAGATCTAAGTTCAAGGCTGATAAACACAATAGAATAATCGGCATGGCCGTATGTTGTTCCGTTTTTACGACATCGAAGGCGAAAAATTGACCACATACATACACACACATACAGACATCAGTTAGAATATGATCTTAAACGATAGCTAGGGTCTCAAAACGTGAAGATCTGTTAAAATCTCGAAATATTTTTTTCGGACTAAATCCATTACTTCCCTGCCATAGTAGAGGTGGGAAGTAAAAATTCAATTAATTGGGATAATTATTATGGACTAAAAATAATTCTACTCCAAGTTTTAGAAAGTGATACATGTATTTAATTAATGAATAATGAGTGATTATTCAAGTGATAATACATGCGATAAATAAAAACGCACTTCACTAATTTAATATACCCCGTGTCCGGTCTCAAAGGTGAACATAGAGATTTACATGGTATTGTTCATTTTTGCTGATTCGTGTTCGCCAATTCAACGTACAAGAAAGATAATGATACCTATCGAAAGATAAAATTATTGCGCATCAAATGATTCTAAAAATAAAACCAAAAATGAAATTTTTACTTTAAAATACCAATTTGAAATTTACCGATTTTGCAGTAATGATTTCAAATTAAGTAGGTGAAAAACAAAACCCTGCAAAAAGTGGGCTGTAATAAAATTGTTAAAAAACTTTTGTACTCGTAATTTTTTGCAATAATTAAAGTAAAAATGAATAATTACTCCAATGAAAAAAGAGTTTTTATGGTAAACACGTTTTACAGCGGTGTTAGTTTGCGGAGCGTTAGAGATTTGTTTTCTAATAAGTTTAATGGCACACAATGTTATTTCCCTATGTTCGACTTTGAGACCGGACATCCGGTAGATAGATATTAATTTTATACTAATATGTCGATTACGTGATTTATTTTTGTGACTAAATGTGACAATTTATGTGGCTTTTTAAAATTAAACCAATTTAAATATATACATTCTCATACATAGTAGACTTTCGTCATTCTAATGCCCACGGGGCTGTTGGGGGAAAAAACACTGGCAGAATGAGAGTCCCATTCGCTTTATTTCTTTTAATATTACTGTGAGATATAATTTATCACAGTTTCATCTCGGTAATAAACCGATGGTTTTAACTAGCCATGCAAACAAACGGCTTTACAAGGTTATGGTATGTCATAATCTTTTCATATAAGATTAATAAATAGTTTTCCTTTGATATGCTTTCTGGAATTTATCAAAATAAACATTAAGTATTTGTTTGTTCAGTCCCAACAAGTACTTTAAATAGCGAATTACTAAAAATGTCTTCATAAACAGTATAGCTTTCAGAAGTAAGCCATTGTGGAAAAGAATTTAGAGTCCTAGCAGTCTTTTCAGGTTATGCACAAGTAATTCGTATAATTAAAAGGAATTGTGGCCTATAGAAGCTGAGATTCGTAACGATTGGAAACAGTATGGTGCAGGAGGGAAGAAATCTCTGACTTACTGAGAAACGACATACAATATTACATAATGGAAATTGGTTTAGTAGTTTCGGAGTTATAAGTTTTTATGGATAAATAGCAATATTTAGATGACTCTGCTAATTTAATAAACGCAGATAACCTTAATCGGTAATGTGAAATATGGACATTCGTTCTTCTACCGTACCAGTGTGTATGAAACTTATTAAGCCTTCCGCAGCTGCAAAATAAAACTTAAAGAATTCACACTTTTCAAATCACATTTGTCGGGTTCGGTTCTTTTTCTTTCGTGCAATGCAAATGGCTTTCAGTCAGGCGGAAGGACATTATGTTGATTGCGAGCACATGTTCTTCCGGACTCTGGTAGGTGTTTTAGCTCTCGGTTTTATGCAAACTACGTATATATCTGATATAAAATATTATTATGTAAAACGGCAATTCCTGCAAAGCAATTTACACTAAAATATAATATAATGCACCGGGATTTCGGGATGCATCTGCCTCAATATCAATCAACCATTCGTAGTCGAATTTCTGAAAGTACTGCAAACATATTTCTTCTGTTCTTCTTTTGACGTAAATATATGAAAATTACAGGAGATACAATATCTAGGCCACATCACTAGTTTTCAGATATTCCTAGTAGTCCAGTCACGAGAGCTTAAAAAGGTAGGTCCACCTTGCGTTTTGTGCAGCAAATGATTTTATTTTTTTGTGTCCTCAAGCATGTTTAGGAGATGTCAAATCCAAGTTTGCGACCTCTAAAACAGGGCTGGGGAGTTTTGGTGGGCTAAAAACCACGATTTTTTGCACTTTTTTCGGTTTTTTGCTTATAACATAAAAACGGCTTGTCCTATCGATAAAATGGTCCTATTCAAAATTAAAGGGCACAAAATTTACTTCAAAATGCACTAGTCAAATATGTTTTTGTTCCCATTTTTACTGACTCTACAGAACTTAGAAAAACAAAAAAAAAATAAACTCTTTTTTTGTTTGAAGGCGCTAATCTCAGGAACTACCAATCTGTAAAAGAAGCAAAGTAGTAATCAATGAGACCCTATACGAGTTTTTTAAAAATTCAATCCCAAAGAGTGAAAACGGGAGTGTAGGATCTATTGTAATAACAAAAAATCCTACACCCACGTTTTACCCCCTTTGAAATTAAATTAAAAAAAAAAAATCGAATAGCCTATAACCTTCCTTAATAAATGGGCTATGTAACAAAAAAATTTTTTTTCAAATTGGACTGGTAGTTCCCGAGATTAGCGCGTTCAAACAAAAAAAAATAAACTCTTTTTTTGTTTGAACGCGCTAATCTCAGGAACTATCAGTCCGATTTGAAAAAAATTTTTTATTAGATAGCCCATTTATTAAGGAAGGTTATAAGCTATTCGAGTTTTTCAATAGTTAAAAGCTTGAAAAAATGCTTTTTTTTCATTTTGGTAAATTTTGGCGATTTTCTAAGTTCTGTAGAGCCGGTGAAAATGGGAACATAAAAATATTTGATTAGTGAATTTTGAAGCAAATTTTGTGCCCTTCAATTTTGAATAGGACCATTTTTTGATAGGACCAGCCGTTTCCATGTTATAAGCAAGAAACCGAAAAAAGTGCAAAAAAATCGTGGTTTTTAGCCCACCAAAACTCCCCAGCCCTGTTTTAGAGGTCGCAAACTTAGTTTTGACATCTCCTAAACATGCTTGAGGACACAAAAAAATAAAATCATTTGCTGCACAAAACGCAAGGTGAACTTCCTCTCGTGACTGGACTAATTCTTTTAATTCTTAAAAATGAAATGCAAAATCAATATCGTTTTTAACCGACTTCAAAAAAAGGAGGTGGCTCTTAATTCAATTGTATTTTTTTTATGTTTGTTACCTCACAACTCCGTTATTTATTGCTATATTTGATTCATTTTAATTATAATTAATTTGTAATCAGACAAATAGAATATAGACATGTTATAAATTATTGTGAAATTTTAAATAGGTACTATTTTTCAACATGATAAACGGTTAATAATATACCTAAGCATTTTAAGTGTTATCCTCGGTGTTTTCAAGTGTTATCCGAGTTATCAAGTAGTCTGATTTTTTTGTATGAATGTTACCTCATATCTCCTGAATTTGTTAATCGATGTTGATGAGCCTTTTTCTATTTGATAGGGAATATCTTTAGGGTGGTCCCACATAAATTTTAATTAATCGGTTCAGCTGTTTATTTTTTATGTACCTACTATATGTTATTTGGTTTATTTTATCTACGTTACCTCATATCTCCTGCATTTGTGAACCGATTTTGATGGTTCTTTTTTTTTTAATTAATAGGGTATAAGTACCTTCAGAGTGGTCTCACTTAAATTTTACTTAAATAAATTCAGTAGGTAGTTGAAATTTTCAAGTTTAGTAATCAAATATAAAGAATGAAGTCGGTTAATAACGTGCAAACTACGTACCTATTGCAAAGTCACTAAAAAGTAAAATATAAAATAACTGTTTATAAAAAAAATCTCCTTCAAATGCCACTAAAAAAAAGAAAATAATAAAATTTAGGGGTCGGCGTCAATTTAGTTACTAAAACTTCCTCAAAATTTTATTATTTTCCCCTTTTTTTAAAAAAAAGTTTTTATATAACTCTGCTTAGACCCCTGCAATCTTCTATTGCCTGAACTAGTTTTTGTTTTAGGCATAGATATAAATATATTTAATATAGGTACGTTTTACATCACTGAAGTCGGAACAACTTGGTACCATGTGAAAAATTATATTATACAGGGTGTCTCAGATCGAACGCTCACGGACAGTAAAGTAAAATAGAGAAAACAATTCTGAGCAGAAAAGTCCTTCGAAATTTTCTATTCCGATGTACTGTTTATGAGATATTAGTTAATAAATAATAAATTGACCAATAAGTTGACTAGAATACAAAAGAATATTAATAAACCACTCCTACTCCCTTACGTCGACAGCGAGAAAATAATTCTATTTTTTTTAAACAGAATCTCCACTTTTCAAAAAGCTACAATTTGAATCGGTTTCTTGCGCGCCAAGCCATAATAGTAGACTAGAGCTGAAGCCTTTGAAAATGGTAAAAAGTGAAAAAAAATTATAGTAGGATGAAACCCATTGGAAAAGGAAGAGAATAGAACAAAAATGAAAGGAAAAATAATTTACGGGCGATCTGAGGCCGGGAAGTGGTAGGGGGTGGGTTTTTAAGGGTAAAAACGGTTTATCTCGATTTCCGGCAAAACTATAAGTCCTATGGAAAATAGTTTAATTGCAAAGTTGTAGGTAATAAAAAGATCTACAACTTTTGTATTACACTTTTTTCACATAACCTCAAAATTTATGTAAAAAATTCAAATAACCAAGTTTTTGGTTTTTTATTTTTATCTTTTACAAAAAACATTTTTTTTCACGAAATTTGGTGAAAACTTACCTTTTTATGTCCCAAACACATTGTAATTTTTTTGATTTAAAGTATTATTTTTTCACCTTATTTTGACTTAATATCAAAAAAGCACCCTAATTTTCAATCGAAAATTCTCACGTCAAAATATCTGCTTTTTAAAAAAAGTCGGTGGGCGTTTTGTTCGTTGAAATATCTACTTTATGATGATGTAAAAAAAATATACATTACTACGGTAAATGTTCTCAGAAAATGCAAAGAAACGAGAAAAAAACTCGTATCCGAAATTTTTTTTTTAATCATTATGTACAATTTTGAGGTATTTATTAAAATTTACACTTTAATTACTCGTTTATTTGCATTTTCTGAGAACATTTACCGTAGTAATGTATATTTTTTTTACACCATCATAAAGTAGATATTTCAACGAACAAAAAGCCCATCGACTTTTTTTAAAAAGCAGATATTTTGACGTGAGAATTTTCGATTGAAAATTAGGGTGCTTTTTCGATATTAAGTCAAAATAAGGTGAAAAAATAAATATTTTAAATCAAAAAAATTACAGTGTGTTTGGGAGATAAAAAGGTAAGTTTTTACCAAATTTCGTGAAAAAAAAATGTTTTTTTGTAAAAGATAAAAATAAAAAACCAAAAACTTGGTTATTTGAATTTTTTACATAAATTTTGAGGTTATGTGAAAAAAGTTGTAGATCTTTTTATTACCTACAACTTTGCGATTAAACTTTTTTCCATAGGACTTGTAGTTTTGCTGGAAATCGAGATAAACCGTTCTTCACCCTTAAAAACCCACCCCCTACCACTTCCCGACCTCAGATCGCCCGTAAATTATTTTTCCTTTCATTTTTGTTCTATTCTCTTCCTTTTCCATTGGGTTTCATCCTACTATAATTTTTTTTGGTTTCAAAAATTATCGACCCTGGTCTATAGAGGACATATTCTGCTAGCGATGTGTGCAATAATATCAATCGACACAATGAAAAGTCCAAATAACTTTGGCAGTTGAATATTCGCTTGAAAAAATGTTTCTCTTTGCAAAAAAATCATAAAAATGAAATAGTACATTGTGCAAGTAGGGTGGAAAGTTGGCGATTGCAATTGTTATTTTAACCAAAGAGTTGTGTTGGAATCTGTAAGCCACTAATAGTCCGAGAGCTAGTGACAATTTTTTGGTGTTATTTATTCAAGGCCTTATTTTTGTGAAAATGTTGAGGGAGGCATATTAAAGTGCCCTGAGTAAGGGATTTTGCTAGAGAGCGGTATGGGAGGGATGCAGACCGTCCTCAACATGTAGCAAAAATAATGGTCACAATTATTATTGCTTCAAGACTAAAATTATTTGTATAGCTTGTCCAATAATATTTATATATATATATATTTATATATAATATTTGCAGATTGATTGGTCAGTATTAAAGGGGTTACAGATAACCCTAAATGTGTCATGTACCCGACGAAATTTATATTATTAACTCAAGTTCAAATTTTAATATGTTGTTACGGCGACTGTTTTAAGCATATATTACAATTTGCAGAACTAAATGTCGGTATTAACAATCTCTCTTAGAGGGAAACTTGCTCGCCTATAGTTGATTATATCGTTCTGCAAGGGGGTTAATACCGACATTTTGTTCTGCAAGTGAAATATATGCTTATAACAATCGCCGTAACAACATATTAAAATTTGAACCTTGAGCTAATAATATAAATTTCGTCGGGTACATGACGCATTTAGGGTGATCTGCCACCCCTTTAGTACTGACCAATCGATCTGCAAATATTATAATGGCATTATTGGGTCACCGACAAGCTATACAAGCAATTTCAGCCTTGAAGCAATAGTAATTGTGACCTTGAGGCCTTGAATAAATTGTCTCTAGCTCCTCGGTCTATAATGAGTTATGTTTGGGCCGTATTATGTAAACAAACCTTTAAGAATAAAAAAAAATCTTGTGTGAATATTGATAGCAATCTTTGACTGTATGTGTCTATTATACATCATGTAAAAATGTTGAACAATATGCTGTATACTTTTCACTTTTCAGACTTTATTTTTCATTAGGTTGAATTGCCAACGTAGGAAAGTTAAAATTTCTATTGATATTTCCCAAGAAACTTTACGAACATATTAATAAACTCCCTCGTTTTTAATATAAGTTCCTAATATTAAAGCTTTATTTTATGCACGTCAGTTATTAGTTCTACCTTTTGTAGACGGATTGTGGACTTAGTTGTTTATTGTTGTAAAATATTTTCTTTGATGTTAAAACATTTTAAGTTGATGGAAATATTTTGCATATGTTTTTACATATTTTTCTGAGAAATGATTGCAAGTATTTTTTTTTATTTAAATTAAATTAAAAATTGATTTTTTTTTAACTTTTTTATAATATGATTATATTTTTTCTTACAAACTTACATGAAAAACTGAAAAAGACATGTATGTTTTTTCTGTTCAACAGGCCCACACAGTTAGTATTTATGGAAAAATCTCTTAATATTTATTTTCAAAATGAATACTCTTTATGTTTCTTTTTATTTTAGAAAAACAAACAGCTATTCTATTGAACGGAACTCCTTTGAGAATTTTCCATATTTTAAAATAGGACAAAATAGGTATATATATGGCGCATATTTACACTGCGAGCTGTTAGGGGTGTGGTATTTGTGTGTGTTTGAAATTAAACGGAAAAGGAAGCAGATCTCTGTCAAGTTCCTTTCGTTCGGAAGCACAACAAACAAATGAAAGAAGATCCTTATTCTCTGTTGTAAGGACAGTCGGTGAAGATAAAGTAAAGGCAACTTAAAGGCAAACACTTTGTATTAATTTCCCTTGAGATGAGTACGACTTGTAACTGTGCAATGTACTACACTAATGTGTGCCTGTTTGCTGCAAGCAGAAAATTAAAAAAAAATTAAAAAACTGTTTTTTTTTATAAAAAAAATATAACAGATATTATGATATAAATTTACAACAAATTTAAACTAAAAATACTTATGTATATTATTTATTAAGGCTACTAAGTGTCCAGGTTATCTGAGCCTAATATACCAGTTCATATTTTCAATTTAAGTAATTATTGTTTCTAATAATAATATTCTAATAATACCAAAAATTGGATAATATCCAATCACTATTTCTCGGATTAGAACCCAGTGTTGTATTCTTCAGTCAGCATTGATACCCTACATTATAGACAAAACATTTTTTTGCTACGCTCTGGAAATAAACAAGAGCAAAATTCAAACTCCAAATTATGTTGTGATCAAGCGTTTTTTTATTTTCACACTGATTAAATAAAATTTAATCGCGCAAAAAAAATATTATTATTTCAATTTCAGAATAATAACGCACTAGGATCTTTTTTGTCGATAGTTTTTTACAGCTAAAAACTACTTTCCATTAATAATTATATTATTAATATCTGGGTGACCGAGCTTTGCTCGGATGAGTTCAATAAAAATAGTACTTACGTTGAGATATTGATTTTGTATTATTTTCTCAGAATATTATTCCGAAACGATCAGAGTATTTTGATATAAATAATGAAAGTAGTTTGTTTTTTCCAAAGCCTACTCACCATTCGACACTGTTTTATGACATCAAAATACCGTTTTTTAAAATGATAAAATCGATGGGAAAACGAATTTTTCCAGGGATGAAACCTAACTAGATCGATTTTTTGTACCCCGAAACCCCTTTTGCGGTAAATTTGATCAAAATCGTTAGGACCGTTTTCGAGAAAATATTTATATAAGTACATAGGTACATATATACAAGATTTGCTCGTTTAATAATATAGGGATATCTTTTTGATTAAGAAATTGACCGTTAACAGTGTAGGGAAAACGAGACTGCGCTTGGTTTGAAGAAAATCCTGGCATGATTATAATAATTAATGACTTAATTAGTAGTCATTAATAATTAGTTAGTACCTCACGTCCATCACATAATATCCTAATGAAATTTACAAGATTTGTAGAAGAGTACCTGTACTTTAAGAATAGCATTGTTAGCCTTGCCCCATCCTGACCGAAGTACCCGGCGGACCTCTTTGAAGGGGTGGTTTTTCAGTATTTTTCCTCCGTCATCGAACTTTTCATGTATTTAATTGTTTTGCCTTTTTAGTTATAAATTGGGAGCTTTGGGGGGCTGGATAATCTATAGGGGACAAATCCTTGCGCTACCTCCACCGCCCCCATCACACACAGCTTTTTTTATTTTGAGTAGCATCCTGTATTTTTTTGACGGATTCTGAAAAAGCAACTTATTTTGAGGATTTTTTGTATAAAAATGTATATGGTCATAGTGAATGGTTTCGAAAATATCTGAGGTCAAAATTGGAAAAATTTACATAGGTATAGTAAATAAGTAATTTGTCAAATTTTGATTTAATAATAATAATAATAAATAATAATAATAATAATGCGTTTAACATCCGTTTCTCGACATTATGTCATAACAGACGCCATTCGCACCATTACTATTTTCCATTTTTACCACTTCACGTTTTATACATTTTTTATACTTCAACTTAATTAATGGCAATGTGCGAATGAAAGAATTATAGGACATTAGGATAAGGTAGGCAACTTTGGAAGCATAGGAATTTGACAGGTAATCGGCCATGGCCTTGAATAAGGAAGCATCTCGATATTCATCTGGAATAATTGAGGGAAACCATGGAAAACCTCAAACAAGATGGCCGGTACAGGAATTACCGTTTCTTGGCGTGACACAGTAGGAAAAAGTCCACATCTGCTCCCGCCAGGATTCGAACCTAGTATCTTTCCAATGTGAGTCTAGTGCTGTACCACTAAGCTACATCGCTGGGTCAAATTTTGAATTAAGATATCTTTATTAAAAATTTATAGTTTCAAACAAATTATACCACTGCACTAAAAAGTAGAAAATAAATTTCTTTCTCTTCTATAACGTTTAAAACACTCTCTGTACCCATATTTCATTTAAGTCATCGAGTGCCTCGCGCTTTGAAACGTTATCTCCATCTCTGTTAATGCGCCACTATTACAAGGTGCCTTGCCCGTTAGCTTTGAGCAGTCCAGCTCCTCGATCTGAAAATCATTTAGTGACGACACGTTTTCTACCATCAACAACGTCACTTCCGCCACATGTTTTTATTTCTATTTCTTTTGTAACTTGTTATATACATTATTATAGCCAACATATCAGAATATTGTATTGTCATAAAAAATGCATACGACTGCAAAGTTTCACGTCAATTGAACATTTGGAAGAGGGTGGAAATAGAGTTGCAAGATTTTTTTTGTATACAAGTGAAGCTAATATAAGCGTAAAAATATATGAACACTGTGGTTGGAATAAAAACAAAAATAAAGATAGTTACTTCTTACCACAACAGTTTATTGATGGATGTACATTTCAAAAGCTATGCTTTCATCTTCAGCAAACACTATACATAGTATAGTGTTTGCTGAAGACTATTACTATGTATAGTGTTTGCTGAAGATGAAAGCATAGCTTTTGAAATGTACATCCATCAATAAAACTGTTGTGGTAAGAAGTAACTATCTTTATTTTTGTTAATATAAGCGTGTTAAAAATGAAATAGATATCAGCAGTATGTCAGTTATATAATACATTTATTGGTTAAACATTGTGTCTGTATGTGCATTTAAGTTAATTTTATAATATGTATTAATAATATAGATACGTATTATTAACTTTAAGGATGTAATTTAGTTACGTAAGATATTCTACGATAGACTAACCATAGTTCTATTGTTACAATTTAGCTAGTAAGCTACTTAGTACTTATACTGCAGTTTTAACAACTTTTGCACATAGATATTACGATATCGGAAAAAGGAAAAAGGAAATATAACAGGCTGTTTTTTTTATTACAACGACATGCTTTTCAAAACGATTTTGGTTGGAATTTTTTTTTATTCCAATATAACTTTTATATAATAGTAAAAAATTCCAAACAATTGGACATTCCGAGAACCTCAAATTGGGAAAGTATTATAAACTTGTAGAAAGTGAAATTTGATTTAAATTAGTGCCAATCTCACTTATGGAAAATGGTAAAAATGTAAATCAAACAATGTTCTCTGGGTATACTTAGGTCTCAAAATAGAAACGTGTTTGTTAAATACAAGCGACTAGTTTCTATCGTAGTCTACAGCTACGTAACACAATAAACAGTTTATCTGAGTGTGTTTATATTTTGTTTTGCGCGCAAGAAGGAAGCGGTCCTGCGACACGTTTTACTCTTTGCATCTTGAGCTAACAACAGTTCCGTCATAGGTAAATTTTTAGAACCACTTAATGCCAAAGTTATTTTCTATTGAGTGTTTGTTCATAATTTCAGTTTACTGTTAATTTTAACCTTGTCGCTACCAAATTTTTATATTTCATGCCGTTTTAAATTTTGATTTAAAAGTATAAAAATAATATAAATCAATAGATTTATACGGCTGAATTGCAATTGAAAATTTTTCGTTGGAAAGCAGCCAATTATATAATTGATTCGAAACAAATTGGAAAAAATCATTTTACCAACCATTCACAGTCAGGACTCTAACCTAAACCTTTCCACTTTCGCGGCGGAATGAGCTTACATTTACTCAACCGTGACAAGGCTACTAATCTAACATTCCCCTTATATGCTTTGCATGTAGTGAAAATCAATTGATTCCGAAGCATATAAGGGGAATGTTAGATTAGTAAACTTGTCACGGTTGAGTAAATGTAAGCTCAATCCGCTGCGAAAGTGGAAAGGTTCAGGTTAGAGTTCTGACTGTGACTATATGGTTGGTAAAATGATTTTTTCCAATATGTTTCGAATCAATTATATAATTGGCTGCTTTCCAACGAAAAATTTTCTATAAAAATAAAAGCTTAATTATTGTTTAAAGAGGTGATAAATAAATATCTCTAGAAGTACTATAAAAACACACCGCTAGGCACTGCCAAACCCTGCCGACAGTGTATATTTGCAAATTCATTCATTTTGGTAATTGTTTGTTTAAAGTTTCTGATCAAAATAAAAAAATTAATATTTTCGCATTTAAGTGTTAATTTTTTTAAATAATTAAATTTTTCTTCAGTATTCAATAAGCATTTTAAAGCATTTTATCAATCCAAAATCATTTAAGTAGGTAAGTAATTCACAAATTACCGGTAAACTAGCGTTTTAATAAATTTTGTTAATTCGGCCCTGTCCTTCCGATTTTGTTTTAAGGGCAAGTTTTAATCTTTTATAGAGGGCAAAATTTCAACCGAAAGACCTTTTTTTTTGAAGTTACACTATCTCTTTGGAAATCGGGTTTTGCGAGTTTTTAATATATCGATGTATAGATCTTACAAAATAATTTTGGCAGATTTCAAAATGGCGGCTCAGTAGTAATTAAAATTTACGAGGTGTCTCTAAGCTTGGCATCATAGGTAAAAAGATAAAGTTATAGTTTACGATCGAAAATGCATAAAAGTCAAATATTTAATGGGAGAAGTTTTAAATTATTTTGACATATTTTGACATATAATACAAACTCAACATCTCACAGTATTTTGAAAGTGGCACCAAGGCATTTTGATATCTACTCAACCATAGAAAGAATGAAAAAGGTGCCTTGCCTTCTTCAAGAAGGTGCATACGGCGTATTCAATGGTACCTAACTAATTATATAATAGAATTAGGATAAGAATCTTTCGGACTTATGAGCCGTGGTCTACTGGAATGGCATCTTCTTCTTCCAGACGTTTCGCTTGCAACTGCGGCAAGCATATTCAGTGGTGTTTTCGACGTGGTCGTAGTGTTCTACTCAACAGCAGGACACCGAGAAGAACACTACGACCACGTCGAACACACCACTGAAGATGCTTGCCGCAGTTGCAAGCGAAACATCTGGAAGAAGAAGATGCCATTCCAGTAGACCACGGCTCATAAGCCCGAAAGATTCTTATCTTAATTCTATTAACGCCGGCCGTGAAAGCCTACATTCTTTTATAATTATATAATATTTCAAAAAGATAAATACCGGCCAAAAGCGTTGCTACCCAATGTTGTATTTATGAATGAAATGCCATACGTTGTAATTCTTGAATTACATGCACACTCCAAAATTTATAAAATGTTATGCAACGCATGTTTTATGAACAAAATTTCTGTTTTGCATGTTCACACATTTTTAATTACCTACTTTGAATGCAAACTTCATCTTAAAATTTCGTACTCCTGTACCTACAATAATTAATTGTTATTGAATTAGAATAAAACTTTTCACTGAAACTTAACCTGAGCCTCGGGCAGTGATTAGCAAGCCAACGTCGGATCTGTTTTAAACGAGGGAACAAAATAGGTCTTTTTCAGCATTTGCATTAAGTTCGTACCTGTCCTAGATTGCAACATAAGCATAGTTAAGTGGGTATCTTAGCGCTTACCAGGTAAGCCTGAGTTATGTTGTTTAGTTGTATGAACATTGTATCTGGGATACCGCGATGTATAGTATCGTCCTGTACTCTGGTTTAGATACATATGTACCTGTCCTATGTACCCTAGATACGTGCACGACATTATAGTGCAGTCACAGAAAACGATTGCAGAAGTGATACTTAATACCTTTAACATTAATATTGCATATTAAAAAGACGGCAGGTTTTTGACGCTTTTAAAATTAATTTAAAGTGTGTTTTTTGAAGTGAAACTTTTTTAGTCTCGTATTTTTCCGTTCTATTACGCATGTCGACCGTCACGTCACGTCACGTCCAACCGATACGTTTTCTGTATCATAAAATCCACATAATACATGTGCGTCATTTGTGTGTAGTACCTTTGTTTCTTGAGTTCTGATTGGTCCGTCGGCACATTCGAACGGAACGTATTTGAATGGTTCGTTTACATCTACTTCGCCTTGAAAATGAATAAAGTGCCTATAATATACCCATTGCTAGCTATTGCTATTTTATTAATATAGTGTTTCGCCTAGTACCTATATATAGTTTTTATTTATGTATATTTATATTGAAATTCCAAACACTACCAAGGTTAGTAGAGTATAGGTTGCCTCATTACGATAGATAGTAGTGGGGGGATGACGTCACTCAGAATATACCATGCTTGCTCACTTCAATAGAAAAGATCAGACGATGGACGCTGCTAATTTTTGGAAATAAAAATCACAGTAACCATGGTAGTGTGATATGTTTTTTCAATACCTAATAGAAACATGATTCTTCTGTTAGTGAAAAAAATATGATAAGTTGTCAATTTTGCGATAACTGTTAAGTGTTATGGTGTTTTGTGGTTATTTTTAATATTTTGTGAATATAAAAGATAAAATAATTAATTTATCAATTTGTTAGTTAATTCTATTCGTTTCTTAAATTTAAAAAATAGGTAATTAACAAGATCTGCCATTTCTTAAGCATTATTTAATTTTTTGTTTGTTTATATTATAGATATTAAAACCTAAATTTTGTAATAAAAATAAAAATTATCCTATTTTTTAACATCTATTCTTCTACACACCAAAATACCGAACATGAATAAACAAAACAATACACATACCCCCACAAATGAACATCTACTCAATGAATGAATGAATGAATGATTTAATTAATTGGTGACTAGAATGTTCACCGTATCAATTGAACACTCGGTATATAGACACACTAACACACACTACCTCCTTCTCTCACATATGCGTACATACTCAAATACACACACACACACACATGCACGCACACGCACACACACACCTAAAATTGTATTCTTGGACTCCTGCCCTAGCACTGGTCTTCCAAGTTGGGCAGGAAATCCTCTAATTTTTGTAAAATATTTGTTTATTTTGTATATTTTTTTCATCGAGGAAATAAATAATTTGAATTTGAATTTGAATTTATTGTCTCCTGCCAATTTTAAGAAAAAATCTGCACGAAGCACCTAATATAAATAAGCATAATCTTCAACAATTTTTGTACTTGATTTAAACTAAATTCTAGCTGACGTCATTCCCGCGCTTACGCTGATTGGTCAGATGGAATGAGGCAACCTGTACTCTAATAACCTTGAAACACTACTACTAATCGTCAGTCTATCAATTTTTATCCGCGGCCTAAGTAAATTTACCAAAACAAAACTGATCCCGTGATACACCAACATCTCTACTACTACAATTAATCCCAATTTTGCCACTCAATAAAATATTTCTATGTCACGTCAGATTTTGTATCGTTACAGTAGAGACTCGATAAAATGACAAAAAAAACTATGATAAACATGTCGAATTTGATCATGCGCATAAAAAAAATTCCAGCCGATTAGACGCGGGGCCATTCCAATTTCAAAAATACTGACATTTGGCATAATATTATAATAAATAAAATAAAATTTCTGTTAACGTATGCGATGACGCGGGTAACGGGTAGTATTAAATATTTATAATAAAATTAAGAAAAATCGCAGGATAGTGGACAAAATATTTGATTTATTAAATTAAATGTACGACGTTTCGTCTATATATTTAGACTTTTTCAAGTACATAAAAATAACAATATTGTTATTTTTATGTACTTGAAAAAGTTTAAATATATAAACGAAACGTCGTACATTTAATTAAATAAATCCAATATTTTGTCCACTATCCTGCGATTTTTCTTAATTTTATTATAATCACGATGGACACGATTTCTAATATAAATTTATATTATACTTATTTGATTTTCGTTTCCATAGTTACATATGGTTTTACACATAAAAATTAACCTAAGCATGCTTGTCAGATCACTCATTTCTTTTTGACAGATATGTAAATTAGGTACTTCAGAACAAAAAAACAGCTGATTTTTTTATTTTCAAAATAATAACGAAACTATAATATTTGGAAAAAAAAATTTTTACAAAACTTTCTTGGAAAACTAATAAGAATAAACCGTTATAAAAGGATACCATTATTACAGAAAAACGACGTTATGTAGGTCGTATCTCTTCTGCGCATGCGTCAATTTTTCCCAAAAACAATAGGGCTCTTCATATTTACATGTTAAACATCTAACGAAAATTTGGTTTCGATCCACTCAGCCGTTTGGCCTGTATCGTGCTCACAGACAAACAGACTTATTCCAAAAATATGTTTTTTGGATTCGGGGGATCTCAAAACGAAAAAATATTGTAACATTTTGAAAAGTGAATTTTGACTTAAATTAGTACCATTCCCCACTTGTGGAATTGGAATGATAATATGGTGTCGCCAGTGACGCTTCCGTATGTCCTCTTCTGTGTACATATACTACACAGTGTAGTGTTGTTTAGTGTCGTTAGCATAGTATAGAGTACAGTGTGTCTGTGTGTGAACATTACTTACTGACTTGTTTATGCTACCCACCTGATTTTACTCGCTGACCAGCAATTTAACGGACGACAACTGCTGATCTGTGTGTAAGATATTGCGATGCAATATTATTTCTACAGGCAGTGTTATCTTTTAGTTTTTTTGTGACTAATAAAATCATCAATTGTCAAAATTATTTGAGTCTAGTAGCAATTCATATTTTCACTGTGATATTATTTGAAATAATAAACTTAAAATTCAATTGACACTTTGATGAGTTTTCAAATTTGAACCTAGATATTGAAGGTTTGCATAGATGAACCATGGGAATGGCATACTATAAACAATGATATCCTACAGCTATTCTCAAGTCCCATCTACCAGCTATAATCGGATCACATATTTAAAACACAACATTCTTTGTATAAATATTACATCTGTAATATCCCTATGATATTATCTATAAATAACCAGTAGTTTTTTTATGATGTCGTTTATTCAATGTTTATTAACGGAATACTATATTTTAAATTAAAAGAATTCGATTCTACAACTACATAATTAATTCATAACACAAGTACACTGAATAACAATATTACGAAATTATAGTTGGATCCAGTACAATATTGTTTTTCATTTCGAAGATATATTTTTATATAAGGCTGCAGATGCCAAAACTTTCAGAGAATGCGCAAATACTGCAAGTATATTGTGCAAACCGAAAGACACAAATTCTGAGAACGGGTTCCCCAGTCTAACTATCTTACAAATTACTGAAAGAAAATAAAACACCCACAGAGATCCCCGTTGATTAAGATTATATTGTTATAAACCATCTTTCATAACTGTACTTCCACCATATCTACACGCATGTCCACCACATATTTAAATGTAATTTTCTACGACTATAATTCATATTTTTGCTTTAAAACAGTCATCTAGTTGATTATTAACATCTTTTTCCAATGTAAAAGTTTATTTTACGCATCTGTCGGAGAGTACTACTACCAGTGCATTTTAATGGAAAACTTTATACACACCAGGCATATTTTGTCAGTTTTGTGATTTACTATCCGGGTTTGTAACAACAAGCTACCGTTTTTTTACGACAAAGGCTCACAGAGTCGTATTTAATATTTTCATTACGAAAGAAAATATTTTGAAACTGATATAAACTATTATTTCATTTTAGTATAATAATTAATATGTGTAAAAATGATCCAAAAATAGAAATTATAATGCAATTAAAACGTGATACAGGATCAATAGATGAAAAAACAATCATCGTTTATAATAATATATCGACTGTTTTGGGCGGCGATGCCCACCGAAACCGTGATATCATCTAGTGATAGTTGTTTTTGTATCTGATTATCCTGTATCACGTTTTATTTACATTATAAAAAGTAATTAATTTACTATATTAGTATATTGTGCAACAAGTGTACTAAATACATTTTTATGCGTCAGGCGTAATGTTTTCAGCACGAGTAGTAGACGAGCGCGCACGAGGCTTACCAAGTGCGCATCTGCGAACCGTATATATATATATATATATATATATATATATACAAGTGCGCATCTGCGAACCGTATATATATATATATATATATATATATATACGAGTACTAAAAACATCGCGCCTGACTCATAAAGATTTAGTACACGTGTTGCACACTATACTTTATTCAACACATGCGTGATTTTAGAGCATTATTGAATTAATCTCAAACACGTAGATTCACTGACAGCAGTCAGTACATCTGATTCTAAATACATTGGTCTTAACACAATATTTATTTACTTCACGACCATAGTAACCACATTTCATTATTGCATCGAAAAGAGTTACATAATGGTTTATTATGTACCTAACGGGTTTTTCAAGTGTTTTTCATTATAGCATCGAAAAGCGTTTCACAATGTATCATGGTGTCACTAGACGACAAACGTTCATTTAAGATCCGATTTACAGACACCAAAAAACACTAAAAGACTACAGCAAAACGACGGTACTTGACGTGACAAAACATGTAATAGTAAGAACTATTATATACCTGAATTATAAGCTAATCTTGTCCAATTTTTCAATAAAAAATAATTGATAGGTAGATCATAATCTTAACTAATTTTTTATAATTGAAGTTTTACTTGCTCTACGTGGAAAGAATTGCTCAATATTATATTCTTTTTTTTGGAAAACAAACACAGTTAAAAAATTTTAACAGGCATTTTTAGAAAACTGTTAACTGAAACAGAATTTAAAAATTTTACTAGCGATAATAATAGGTGCGTTTGGTATCAAGGTGTAGTGTAAAAAGTGTAAGCACTTTTGACACTATTACGTTTGTTATACAAAAGTGTAAAATAACTGATCTGTTTGTTATTTCAGTGTGGGACTAAAAGTGTAACAACTATTAGTCCTGACTTTTGAGCAGGTGCACGTAGTGTAGTGTAGGTCACGTGATATATGTCTGAATTGACAATCGCTTTGACAGATTTGATACTTTTTTCGTACTCAATTTTTTATATTTTTTGTCTCTTAAAAATGAATGAGCTTCAAAATGTAATGGTACAAGATAAATATGGCAGTGAGTTTAACATTTTTACGACCAAAAAAAACTGTAAAAACTAGAAATAATGAACTCAGCCAATCTGTCATTAATTTATTTTGTAATGCGCATGTACAATCTACTCAGAATGTACACTAGCCCGTTTGTTACAAGTGTACATTTAGTTTACACTTTTGGTGAACTTTTTACACTTTTCAGTGAAAAATTATCTACACTACACTACACTACACCTTGATACCAAACGCACCTAACATGTGTATTAAAAAGTCTAGTTTGATTTTTTGTATTTTATTTTGCTACGCCCCTGAAGTAATGCAAACTAATAAAGGATACGAAAGTTATTGACGGCCAAAGTGGTGAGAGCTGTTACTATTGTCATATCTAATATTTTACTATAGGCGGTAAATTTTTATTTTTCGGTTTCTTACATGAGTTGATTTTTATATTTACTAAGATTGATTTTCGGTTATCGGCCAAAATAGTTGTTTTATTTCCTTTATTTACGATCACATTTTTATCACTCGGATTACATAATAGCAAGATCAGATTAAAAAGTTTATTGCTACACTGTAACTTAATAAACCTACTCCACACAATCTGCGCAACTAACTATGAAAATTACAGAATAAACCTTTTCAAACTGTGTGATGTTTGTAAAATAATTTGATGCCAATTTATTATTGGAATAGTAGCTCATCAACTAACACAAAATAATATATTATTTCAACGTGTTACAATATAATATTATAATTTTCTAATCATATATGTTTCCATTAATTTTCATAGATAATCTATAATAAAACAAATACTGAAAATACATAGTGCATACCCATTTTTAAAAAATTGTATTTTTTCAGTTTGCATAATGCAAGCAATTACAAAACCATTAAGCTCATTAATGGTGTCTTCTGTTTCGGAAAACTTCAGAATAATTTCAATTAGTAAATTTCAATTTGTAAAATGATATATTTTGGTATGCAAAAGGTCGGGTAGTTTTGAATCTTTGTTGTTAGTGTTTTTTGTTCTATGTTGTCAATATTGTGCATTTTGTACTCTAAAATGCAAGTTTTTGACCTTGGCGCGCCACCGCGCGCCTTTTGGTATCAACATCCTTTTCAATGTTTTTTTCAAAATATCTTTTGAACGGTAGGTTTTACAGAAAAATTATCGTTCTCAAATTCAAACTAAAGTAAATTTGCTACAGTTTGAACCTAAAACCGTTTAGGAATTATTCGACAAAAAATGACGAAATATCACAATTTTCGCAGCTTTTTGAGAAAAACGTGATTTTTTTAAAGCCTGTATCTCAGTCACTATTTACGCTACAAAGCTGTTTTAGGGCTCAAACTGTAGAAAATTTACTGTAGTTTGAATTTGAGCAAATATTTTTTCTGTAAAATTAACCGTTCAAGAAAAATTTTGAAAAAACATAGAAAAGGTTAAAAATGGCGATGTTTTGTCGATACCAAGTGGCGCGCGGTGGTGCGCCAAGGTCGAAAACTTGGATTTTACGGTGCAGGCCCAACACTAACAATATATCCAAAAATCAAAACTACTCGACCTTTTGCACAGCAAACCCCTATTTTTTGACGGATTTACTGTACGTAAGTTTCAGTTAGCAAAAACGATCGATATTTTAACCCTTCAAATTCTATGAAACGTCAACGAGAAATGTTAATATTGAAAATGCTTAAATAGGTACTATAGATGTCAACTGGTACTCGGATACTGGAGTAATCATGTATCCGGATACTCAATTTCAAACGCATAGAATCGTTATACCGGTAATTATCTACAACCCGATAATTTCCTTTTATCCAATAATTACACGTAAATGATCTGCACTGAAGTAGGCACTTTTTAGTCAAGTATTTGCTGCTCTGTCGACTAAATACTATAATATCACCCAAATAAAAATTGTTTTTCATAATAATTTATCATGCATATTCATTATTCATATTTATTTAAAAATAATGAACATTTATACCAACTATGCTTTAAAAACAAAATAAAATATAGTTACTTACTTACTGTTGTGGTAAGAAGTAACTATATTTTATTTTGTTTTTATTCCAACCACAGTGCTCATATATATTTTTACAACTATGCTTTGTTTAAGGATATTATTTATCCCCCATCCAATTGTTGAAAATGACTATTAAGTACTAGATAAAATTAATGGGTGTCTGGTAATTATCGAGTGATGAGTAATTATTAAGACGGTAAAAAAACGGGTATTTACTTTAGATACCCGATTACAAAATTATGGGTTTCGTTGTCTCTATGAACACTTTCAAAATTGAAGTATATTTTCTTTAGCAAAAACTAAACTATATATTACATACAATAACACTGCAAACTTAATAATTAATCCAGGTACGAAATACTAATCTAGGAAATTAAATATAAAAATACAAATAACAACCGCAACTTAAAAAATAATTCAGGTAAAAATACTAATGTAAAACATAACAAGGGTTCACTTACGACACTGTGAAGTAACTCCAAAGTCTCTTTTTAATTTGTACTCGTAAACACATCACCTCATTTCAATGCCTATGCATATTTGGGGCAGAAGATATCATAGGGAAGAAGCTTTCTGGCAAATTTTGAGAGAATTTCACAGTCCTTAAATTGGTTTTTCTATCATGCAGTGCGGCCGGAGTATTCCCACTCTTTTTCCACTATCCTCCACCATCTAGCGTCTAAGCTACCCATTACCCATTAAATTCCAAATCAGCCAGAGATTACTTTAGGGTTAACGCACACATGCTACTTTTTGTTGCACGATTTTGCGATTAAGTCACTTGGAGATTGTCAGATGTAGTTACCAATAGCGTAAGGTCACACACTCTTCCCTGAAATACACAAGTCATATCTCATGAGAAATGTCGAGTAGCTTAGTAATAGTAAAATCGCGATGTAGTTACCCTAAATCGCGCATTTTTGATTCGAAAAGTAGCATGTGTACGTTGATTCTTAGATAAAAAATTTATAATTAAATTTATACGTTACATGAAATAATGAACTGATCAAATAGATTAAAGCTGTATAATAACTCATGTGCGGTTGTAATACACGTAGCGTGTGTTATATGCATTTATTGTTTCATTGCGAATGCAAAATAGTCCAATTAAGCTGTGTAACTTGTGCATCGCCCTCGCGCCGCAAACCTCAGATAATTCCTCTCTTTGCAAACCACGCGACAGACATGTATAAACACCTTACACAATAATATTTTATATTAACGATGAAATAATATTATTAATTGTTCATAAATGCAGTAACTTTATAAGGGTATATTCAACGAAAAAAAATCACCGTTGGGATTAGAACTTGAACTCTCCGATTTTGAGTCAATTGTCTTTTGATTATTTAGGGTTCTAACATACCTATATATATTACAGAATTAGTATTATTTTATATTTTATCGTGTATAATATACCCCGTATCCGGTCTCAAAGGTGAACATAGATTTTTGCTGATTCGTGTTCGCCAATTCAACGTACCAGAAAGGTAATGGTACCTATCGAATGATAAAATTATTGCGCATCAAATGATTCTAAAAATAAGACCAAAAATGAAATTTTTACTTTAAAATACCAAATTGAAATTTACCGATTTTGCAGTAATGATTTCAAATTAAGTAGGCGAAAAACAAAACACTGAAAGAAGTGCGCTGTAATAAAATTGTCAAAAAACTTTTGTACTCGTAATTGGTGCACGTAAGCATTTTTACAATAATTAAAGTAAAAATGAATAATTACTCCAATGAAGAAAGAGTTTTTATGGTAAAAACGTTTTACAGCGTTGTTAGTTTGCGGAGAGTTAGAGATTTGTTTTCTATTAAGTTTAATGACACACAACGTTAATTTCTTATTTTCGACTTTGAGACCGGACACCCGGTATGTGCATAATAATAAGCAAATACAGTAAAATCACAAAAAAATGTCTGTCGAGATACATTTTAGTTTTATTTTCATACGTGCTAAAATTTTTTTCGTTTTTATAAAAGGTGGTACAAAATTCTCTCATCAGCGAAATTCATGACCATTTTTAGACACATTGTGTACGTACCACAATTAAGTATTTAGTGCATTTTTATGTATTGGACAAGTTATTTTTGCTATTTATATAGCATAAGGCCATATTAATTATAAGATACGAAAAAAATTGAAAATGACAAAAACTTTTCCACACCAACACAAATTGCTACAACATAATAAAATTACTATAGTAATGACAGGCTACACTTCTGCAAGAAAATTAAGCATGTCCAAAATGTAATTTAACGGATGCGTCTGAATAAATTAAAATAGGGAAGATTTTGTTGTAAGTTCAGTGCCCTGTTAAATTCGAATCAGTAAAATAATTGTCTAAATTTATAAGTTATGAATTAATCCAAGTAGATTGTTGTTAACTTTTCGTCGAACCTTGTACGATATTATAAATTTAACAAAACCTTCGTTCGGAGTAATTTGCCTGCATAATTATGTATGTATATCGGAACAACTTATTAGCATAAACTTGAAACTTCGAGTACTTCTTTCCAATAACTTCCCGTCCTGGATTAGAGAGTATAGAGTATAACCTATATACACATACATACAGACACACACATTATATGCCTATGGGAAGGATACGTTATGAGAGTATACAGCATAGAGGGAGTGTGGGTGACCCCTCCAGCGAGGGGTGCCGGCAACTAATGGGTTCCCATTTCACAGTTCAGAGGTTTGCTTGTCCCAAGGGATACCCGCAGACTAATCCAGTCTACCGATTGTACTATATGTATGGTTTGTAAGAGACAGGTCGCCAAATTCGTGTAGTCTGATGGAAATTTTTGACGCTTCTAAAGAAGACGTGTATATTTGTATAATGTATATCTATTCATAATTTTTACTGTTCTTATTTTTTATTTTTTTTCCTGACGCCCGGATAAAGCCGGATAGTGCATCTAATCTTCAATAATACGGTAGTGATCAAAATACAAATTATCTGTGCAAAAATTACGGTATTGTTATACTAACAATGAAAATTACTAATAATCAATATGATTAGATTTCTTACCGCAAATAAATGCACTATATTAGTGAATTAACATAATGATATCAGACGAGACTGTCGCCATGATATTTTTTAGAAGGCTATACAGGGTGTCCCAAAAAGTATAGGACTTAAAGTAACAGCTGATTCCTTACAAAAAAATATTGCGATCGACCCCAACTTGACTATTCCGAAAGTTCATATTAAAAGAGATACAGGGTGTCAAAGTTTAATTTTTATTTTTGGTTTTCTTAAATAACCTTTAAAATAATTTAGGCATTTTAATGACATTTAGTATATGGGGATTTTTTGACATGCGAAATTCAAATCTGACCTTGTTATGGCTCTTACTTGTAGGGGGCGCCACTTACACACCTTTTCACTCATTCAAATAGTCATAACTTTTTTGTACGCACTCGTACAATTATTTTGAATTAAAAAATTGATTTTGCCGTCATTTTTATGTAAAAAAGGTATACTTTGTAAAAGTGACTAGGAGTAACCTTTTTCAAGATATTTGCACTTAAGTAATCGATGCAATGTGGTTTTAAATGACAAATTTTGAAAATGAACATAGGCGGTTTTGAAAACGCCGGCGCGGCGTTATCATGGTAATTTTGACAGTTTTTTTATTTAAAAATTCAATGTTTCTTATTAAAATGCCGCGTCATAATGATAAAAATAAAAATTAAACTTTGACACCCTGTATCTCTTTTAATATCAACTTTCGGAATAGACATGTTGGGGTCTATCGCAATATTTTTTTGTAAGGAATCAGCTGTTACTTTATGTCTCATTCTTTTTGGGACATCCTGTATAGAAGAAAAAATATAAATGCCGCTGCCGGGACTCGAACCCGAAACTCCCAATTCCCAATGACTCCACAGTGCCAACAGTAGGCGATATAAATAAGAGAAATTAAAATTGTCTACTGTTGGCACTGTGTAGAAATGGGAAACTCGTCCGACGCGAAATTGGTTGTGGGTTCGAGTCCCGGCGGTGACAATTTATATTTTTTTTTCTATATAGCTTCTAAAAAAATATCATGGCGACAGTATCGTCTGATATCATTATGTTAACTCACTAGAAAATTGAATTTATTTGCGGTAAGAAATCTAATCATGTTGATTATTAGCCAACTTATGTATCGACCTTGGTATCGACCATTATGCAAGACACATTAATAAATGAATTCGGCGGATAATGTTGCAAATAATATTTACGATAATTCGCCCTTAATCCTGTATAAATAGCTCTTCAGCTTCTTCCGTTGGTTTCACTTTCCTCAGCACCTTATACTGTCAGTGGAGCTATAGCACACTCCTTGTTAATAACGTTGTACGGTAACCAATTCGTTCTGCACAACAGACAGGCTATATTTAGCTGCATTTTCACCAATTACGTGTTTTAGTTTTTCAACGAGTCTTACTTTTCACAAAAATTATCACACTGTATCGAACGACTTTTTTTTGTTTTTAAAACAGTTTCGTTACTTTAAAATAAAAATGTTAAGGTGATTCTCGATAGATATTTGTATCTAAATAATCTAAGAGGCAGCGACGGATTTTCTCAATCTTACCAATCCCAGTATAATTGTTCCCCATTTAAGAATCTGTAAGTCTGGCAGCCTTTCTCCATTGCGTTTTAGGTGGCAGGTAGAAATTAGACAAATTTTTCATGTAATAATGCAACACTATTTTTTGATTATTAAATCTTCAAATAATTTCGTCTCCACGGTACCCATGAAAATTTCGTTTGTTATATTTTTTATTATTAGAAATAGTGAATTTTTAATATTTTTTTTTCGAAGTGTTCGCATTAACATTTTGGTCTGGCATTTTAGAATTACAATATATAGAGTCAGACCAGTCGTTTTGTTCGAAAACGGTTAGTCGTAGAGAGTTGTGTCAAAAATTTGTATTATAAAAGCCCTAATAAAGAATCGAATGTTGATAAATTTTTTTTCCGGGAAGGTCGGCTTCCCTATTAGTTTGCTCCGGAATGTCCAGATCTCCGGAATTATAAATAGCACGATAGGTCGAGAGTGGTATTGTTGAAAAGATCTTTAAAAAATAAGCAAGTTTTGTAGGGATTTTTTTTTATTACTGCCACCCCTGTTAAGTAATATTTGTTTGAAATTACTAAATTAAAATGTCATACTAACGAACTTAATTTCAAAAGTCGGCATTTAAAGTCTAGTTACCTATCTATCGATCATTAAACACTGAAGAAGTACTTAGAGACACTCACAGTATAACCAGAAGAGCTAAGTAGTTCACGTAATATTTAAGAGTAAATGGAAGACAGTTTGAACACTTGTGACATTGTCTAAGGTTGCTAGATTTTGAATGCCTACTTCGTTCGTTATTATGAAATTTTAATTAATTTCAAACGAAAACGTTGGCAGTAATTAAATAGTTTTTCCTACAAAACTTGCCTATTTTTAAAGAGCTTTTCAATAGCACCACTTTCAACCTATCGTGCTATCTAAAATTCAGGAGTTCTGAATATTAAAAGTCAATTATTTTAAATATACATCTAACCAACAGAGACAAAATTTTGGTAAAAAATTATCTCTGGAAATTCCAAAAGGCACAATATTTTATTTTTTTTAATTTTACTTTACATTAATGCAGAATTGATCTTTGAAAGAGGATTGAGAAATTAAAAAACCTCGAAAAAATCTATACATGTGAAACGTTAAAATTATGTCAGAAGAAAAGAAAACAGTAAAACAAAACAAACTCTAATATTTATTATGTGACAATGCCGTATTTGAAACTTTTTGTTAATATGTAACAAAAAAATAACGTAAAAAGTTACAGGCCCAAAAGTAAACATAATAAATAAGATATACATAAATAATAATCAAAAAATCACTGTTTATATTGTGTTCACAGTTCAAATACTATACTATATTCACTTATATACCGGATGTTTGAAAAGATTATGACGATTTAATAGCGATAAAATTTATGAAAATATTAATTTAGTAAGTCTTAAATAATTTTTTACATTTTACAATTATTGTTTGCTTATAATTTTAATTTAAAAAAATAGTAAAAAACCACGAAAACACGGTGAAATAGGATAAAAAAGTAGGTAATAATCAATTATTATTGTTAATGTCATAATGGTTAAGATCCTTCATTAAATTATTGTTAATGGTACGGTCGTTTTTTAGGGTTCCGTACCAAAATGATAAAAAAAGGAACCCTTATGGTGAGACTTCGTTGTCTGTCTGTCTTTTTGGACAGTCGATTTTGTCAGGAACTATATAATATATGCTATCGACTTACAGTTTGATGAGTGCCCGCATTTAGTTCAAAGGTCAGAATCCAAAAAAATATTTTTTGTCTATTTCGGGGGGCTGAAAATTGTGGGCAAAAATATTTTTTCTTCGAGTGGGATATCATATTAAAGGGGATTTTTTACAGATTCCATAAATATATTCTTTTTAAGGTTAGGTCGCGTAGTTTTTGAGACATCAGCGAAAAAAATAAAAAAAAAATTATTTTTATTTTATCATTTTCAGATTTACCTTTATTACAGTAATTGTGTGTACAGTATTTTATCGACCAAATTGTTTCACTTAAGAGTGACAAGCAAATGCTTGAAATAAATTCAAGAATAACAAAAGCCTGGAAAAGATTTTGGTCTCTTAAATATATTTTTAAAAGTAAAGTGTCAATAAAATTAAAAAGTAAAGTGTTAAATACGTGTATAAACCCAATTCTTACATATGGTGCTCAAACTTGGAGTTTAACTGAAAGACAAGTAAACAAACTAAAAGCAACACAAAGGAGTATGGAACGTTCGATGCTAAATATAAGTTTAAAAGATAAAATTAGGTGCAAAACAATACGTGAAAAAACGCAAGTAAAAGATATAATATACCAGTGCAAAAAATTAAAGTGGGACTGGGCCGGTCACGTGCTCCGAATGAGTGACAATAGATGGACATACAGGTTCACGGTGTGGCTGCCGATAATAGGAAAGCGTAACGCAGGAAGACAGAAAAGTAGATGGCGCGATGAATTGCTAAATTCGCTGGAACTTTCTGGCACCGAAAAGTGACAAATAAAATTAAATGGACTAAGTTGGGGGAGGCCTTTGCCCAAAAATGGGACAGTTAGGCTATTATTATTATTATTATTTTATCGACAAATAATTATTAACAAACACTTACTTTACTATCAATAAACACTTATCAGCAATTTGTTTATTATTCTGTTTTTTAAATTGTAAAGTTTGTAAATTTAAAGTTTTCATATTGACCGAGCATTATTAATAAAACTCGGGTCGCAGTGCCATAACCCTGCCGACAATATAGTGTATTCGCTAATACAGGCCTTGTGGCTTTATTATGTGAACTTAAGTTTGTTTTTGGACAAAATGAAAAATTTAACCCCTTAATACATCCCTTAAAATAATATTTTTTTTCCTAATTTCAATAGTATTATCAATGCAACCTCCGTACCAAATTAAATACACCCGTCAGCAAATAAATCACTATCCGTAAACTAGTGTTTTCATAAAACTTGTAAGTCCGGTCCTGTCGTGCCGATTTTGTTAAAATTTTAGCAACACATTTTAATCTCTACTAAAGGGTTACATTCCAATTTTTAAACAATTCTGAGATTTTTTTCGGTATTTTTGGGCCCAAAAACTTTTTTTTACCCCTAAATACTACCCTTAAAATGGCCCGATTAGGCCCATTTTAAATAGGTTCCGTGCGGTGATGGATTCCAACGTGTCTACCAAATTTCGTTCAAATCAATTAAGTCTTTCGAGAGTTATGCCGCGAACACATATATATATATATATAAATATATATATATATATACATATATATATATATATATAAACATTTCCAAAAATGGTGGCAAATTGTTCAGGAGGCTATGAAACGTCGAGAAATGTTGGTCCGACCCCTAGGTCCCGCCATCCGACCGACGCCAATAGTGTATGTGCCATATGGCAAATACACTAATGAACATAATCACATGATTCATATCATGTGTATAAAAGTATACAAAGGTACGTTTTTTAGTCTTTTGAAATTTTCCGGGAAAAAAATCCGGGTTGGAATCATTCTAAGACCGCTGCTCAAAGGTAACTACGTAATTCGGTACCCGTTTCACTGTTCTATGATGCCTAGAACCGAAGTTATGAATTTTTCACATTCAAATGGCCGTTGTTTTGAAACTAAATGGCAGATCAAGATCAGCCCTACTTAAGAACATTCCTTGGGTGTAGCTGAACATTTTGGTACACATTTTGTTGTTTAACGTTGCGTTGAACAGGAGCCATGAGGGTACAAGAAAGTAAGGAAACAAGGAAACTCCATGTGAAACACAGAATATACCTACAGGTTTTTTTGAAGTCGTAGAAAAATGGCAATGTAAAAATAATCGCAAAGGAAGAAAACCGGACATTTCCGTATAACAATATTTAGATTTATTTCATGTTAACAGCCAGCATATCAAAAACAAGTATACAACCTGTATAAAAGTATACAAACAAACACATGAGTTGGCCAACAGAAACAGTCGTCATCATATTTACGTCTGGCTAATTTGTTGGTTTGACCCCCTAAAAGCACGACTTGCCCCTCGGTCATAAATAACCTATTCTTATACATTTTTCATCGCATTTCCTGCACCCTAGCCAATATATATCGCTCTTTCTTTCTCTCTCCATATTTTGATCGCCGCGGCTGTAACAATACAATGCACAAAGTTGCCATAAAACTTGTGTTACAACTCTATGCTAGAGTATTATATTTAAAATTTAATTATTATGAAATATAAATCCCTGTATTTTTCTAGTTTAGTTAACTTTATTCACATTTTTCGTTTCAATAAATGTCTGTTCTAATTAATTAATAATAGGTTACTATCATAATAATATATGGAGTATCGTTGTAGTATTCCTTCACCGGAGTCAAGGATAAAATCTCACTCACTCTTACCGGATAAACTTACAAGGAGGTCGCCACTAATTGTTTAAAAATTATTCAGTACAAAGCGACCAGTGTAGTTCTACAGTACTTCCTCTATTCGTAGACCTTAGAGAAAGAATTAAGAAGAACCTAATCCCATTCGAGCACACTTTAAAGAGAGGTTGCTGTTGTTTTAAATGAACTAAATGTGCATTAAATGTATATTAACCTATTGTAGAAAATAGGCGGTAGATATTATATAAAAGTAACCAATAGTCGTCTGTTTAGCTACAATATGGGTTTTTAAATTAATTCCGTTCTTTATTATTATGAATAAAATTGTCTCTATTTTTATCTATAAAAATTCGACTGATGACCAGTCCTATACTTCCCACCTAGTAAATATTTGCAAAAAATAAACACTCTTTTTTTTTTATTCTTTGACTAGGCCCAAATAACCTTAGCTGTTGGTGGTCTTTAAAACACAATTTAATTTTTATTCTTTGAAAAAAGCATGGCCCTCTTTTTTGTTTGGTGATCTACTGATGTAGCTTAATATAGTAAAAATCATGGTTACCTTGATTTACGTACAAGTTTCTTGTAAAATATTTTTTTTCTCGAAAACTATACATTTTAGAGAAAAAAAATATTTACATTTTTTTCATATTATAACATCTAGAATCCATTTATATTTTTTTTTACCTATGTTAATACGTGACATTGAGAACGTTTTTTTGAATATCTCAGGATCCACTGAACCGATTTGACTCAAAATCTAATCAGATCTAAGTTAAAGGCTGATAAACACAATAGAACAATCGGCATGCCCGTATGTTGTTCCGTTCTTAAGATATCGAAGGCGAAAAATTGACCACACACACACACACACACATACACACACACATACACACACACACACACACACACACACACACACACACACACACATACAGACATCAGTCAGAAAATGATCTTAAACGATTGCTAGGGTCTCAAAACGTGAAAATCTGTTAAAATCTCGAAATATTGTTTTCGGACTGAATCCATTACTTCCCTACCATAGTAGAGGTGGGAAGTAAAAATTATTGAATAAAAAATAATATTCAATTGTGTTCTTCTACTTCTTACTTCCTCCTTTGTTTCTCTTTTTAGGATCATTTCATT
The DNA here is from genome assembly GCA_039654895.1 of Mongoloraphidia duomilia. Classification (NCBI taxonomy): domain Eukaryota; kingdom Metazoa; phylum Arthropoda; class Insecta; order Raphidioptera; family Raphidiidae; genus Mongoloraphidia; species Mongoloraphidia duomilia. The sequence goes on along the minus strand of CM077516.1, from coordinate 23,702,200 downwards.
TTAAAAAATGTTTATTGAAATTAATCTGTGCAAGTTTTATGTTCCCGAACAGCCTCTCTAAGTCGATCATCATGAAAATTAGAGCCCGAAAGCCTAAAATAATCATGTTGTATTTTTTTTCATTTGATAAAATACTTTTTTATATTAGGTATAAAACTTTGCTTAAAGTTAAGGACATTTTATTATAATTCTAATTAACATCTTGAACTAGAACTTATCAATATAGTCGCTATTTTGTTCTACGGAATTGGCATCTCGTTCCATGTCGCTAAAATCATGACATAGAACGGCTATAACAAAACATTTTTAACAAAAAAAACCTCCTTCAAAAAAGCCACTAAAAAGAAGTAAATAATACAATTTTTAGGTCGGAGCCAATTTAATTACCAAATTTTTTTATATATTATTATCTACTTTTATTTTATTAAATTGGAGTCGAATATAGAACCTCCTCCTTTTTTGAAGTCAGTTAAAAAGTAAAAACAGACGTATACAGTCTTGGTTTGTGTCATTCTATCGTTTAAATGCTTTTTAGATAAAATAAATTGTTAATTAATGATTAAGTTTCAAACAATTTAAAATCTCTAGTATAGAGTTTAATTTGGACATTGATAAATTCCAAACAGTTTCTCTGAAATATGGTACAGTGCTGGGGATTGAAGATAACTGTAGAGAAAAGTGTGGACCGATGGGGCTGCATCGCTGGCAACTCCCGATTCCCAGTTACAGTCTACGATACGAGCCCACAAGTGGTGAAAACATCCCCGCTATTGTTTTGTAATTTCATCCCTCGGATTCACAGCAACTGACAGCCTGCGGAGGATGAACAACTTGTGCCGAATTCATAATAATGTTATACTGTTATTGAAGTGTGGACGAAACATTTCAATTTTAAAAAAAGTACAGTTACTCCCAAAAGTGTTTTGTACAGACTATGATAATATTTTCGAACAGCTGCTATAGTTATAAATAGTACTGTACTAATCAATTGAATTAATTTTAATAATCATAAGCACAGCATATTTTCAGATCATCTTTGACAAAATATATAAAAATATTTTTTTGATAAAAATTGAAAAAAACAACACCTGCAAAATTCATATACATTTCTAAACAAAATTAATGAATCAGTAACGCTGTCAAATTTTTAGTATTGAAGGAATTATTGGATTGGAAGTAGGTTTGTTTTCTGGTGAAACTAATTGGTAAGCTTGAAGTCAACAGCTAGTCGTGAGAAAGTTTTGCTGTTTGCATTAGCTCTGTTTATTTCTGTTTAAAAGTCTATTTTTTTCCGGGTAAAAAAGGCTACGATAAAATTGGTATAAGCAGTCAGCGAACATGTAAAGCAAGTTGTGGACGCCGCACGCGATTACATAAGCATCGTTTTTAACGGAGCCGAGAGATTCTATTGCTGAGTTTAGCGTACAATTTTAACAGGCTGTTTTTTTATTCACTTATTCATTTTGATTGCTACGTATTCATTGGTTGCTGCGTTTTCATTTTGGCAAATTGTTGATCGTTTCCATAGTGACAGTCATTTAACAGTGTGATTAAAAAATAAAATTGTACGATAAACCCAGCATAATGGCCGGTTTATCGTATATTTTAATAACGATGTTTTTTAATCACCCTGTTAAATGATGGGTTGCTATTGTAATGAAACGCAGCAACCAATGAACCCGTAGCTATCAAAATTCGATAGTGTGTTAAAAAAAAACATCGTGATTAAAATGTACGATAAACCGGCCATAAGTGTAGCAATTCAGAAAGATATTTTTCTGTAACAAATGAAGTGTATATAATATGTTTTATATAACACATGCACGCTTTTAGTGTTTTTTCGTATCAGTTTTGCGGACCTTAAATGACCGTTTATTGACGAGTGACGTCATGATCCATTATGAAACGCTTTTCGATGAATAATGGAAAAACATTTGAAACACCCGTTATCTAATGAACATTATGTACCTCTTTTCGGTGTTACAAATGAAATATGGTTACTATGGTAACAAAGTGATTAAATATTGTATCGAGCCCAATGTTTTTATTATGAAATGTACTTCTGTCAGTGACATTAAATTATTCAATTAAAGTCTAAAACCATGCATGTGTTATATAAAGTATAGTGTGCAACACGTGTGCTAAATATTTATGCGTCAGGCGCATAAAGATGTATTTAGCATACTTGTCACACAATATACTATTACATGAAACTAAACTTGACACGTCGCGATTATATGTATGTAGACTAGCCGTTACCCGTGGCTTCGCCCACGTATTTTACGATTTAGAGTTTATTATCCCCTGCGCGAGAAATTCTTTTCCTGCGAAGCGAAGCGAGGCTGGTAGTGTTTATTCGCTCGAATTTTATAATACATAACTCACTCGCTTCGCTCGTTCGCTCGGATTTTATAAATACATTACTCACTCGCTTCGCTCGCTTGCTTGAATATTATTAATATATTACTCACTCGCCTCGCTGGTTCACTTGAATATTATTAATACATTACTCACTCGCTTTGCTCGTACGCTCGAATTTTATAAATACATTACTCACTCGCTTCGCTCGTTCGCTCGAATTTTATTAATACATTACTCACTCGCTTCGCTCGTTCGCTCGAATATTAATAATACATTACTCACTCGCTTCGCTCGTTCGCTCGAATTTTGTTAATACATTATTGCTCATCTACGATACCTATATAAGAAACTCTGTGCAAAATTTGTTATCCCCCCGCGAGAACCTTCCCCCCTAATTTGTTATCCCCCCGCGAGAACCTTCCCCGCTAATTTATTATTCCCCCGCGAGAATTTCCCCCCCTAATTTGTTATCCCCCCGCGAGAACCTTCCCCGCTAATTTTTTACCCCACCGCGAGAATCTCCCCCCCTAATCTGTTATCCCCCCCGAGAGAATCTCCCCACCCCTAATTTGTTATCACCCCGCGAGAATCTCCCCCCTAATTTGTTATCCCCCGCAAGAATCTCCACCCCTAATTTGTTATCCCCCGCAAAAATCTTCCCCCTAATTTATTATTCCCCCGCGAGAATCTTCCCCCCTAATTTGTTATCCCCCTCGAGATTCTCCCTCCCCCCGCGTAGCTTTCTATTAGTGAAAGAATTTTTAGAATCGGTTCAGTAGTTCCAGAGATAAAACAAAAACAAATCTATCCCACGGGAATCGCAAATTTTTCAGGGATAAAAAGTGGCCTATAACATTCTCTGACCTCTAAACTACCACTATGAAAAAAATCATGTCGATCCCTTGCTCTTTGAAAAACAAAAACAAAACTATCCCACGGGAACCGTACATTTTTCCGGGATAAAAAGTAGCCTATGTGCTAATCCAGACTATAATCTATCTCTGTACCAAATTTCATCCAGATCCGTTCAGCCGTTCTGGCGTGATTGAGTAACAAACATCCATACATCCATACATCTTTACATCCAAACTTTCACATTTATAATATTAGTTAGATTAGATAACATCTCACTGTAGCATAACATAAACATTAACATCGTTGTCAACTGAGCGGATGGACAGATTCTGTGTTCAGCCGTTCAGGTATACATTTGTGTATAATATAGAATACGAGTTCTGTATATGTATGTTATACGTGAAACTGAAACTGACACAGCGCTGTCAGAAGTCTACTGGCGCGTTTACTGTCATTCACCACCTCTTACAACAACAACAACAACCAACTACCTGGAATGTTTGACTGAAATTACATTGGAGTAAACGTAAATAATGTTGTTTTCCTAAGAATACGCATAATGTTATTTATCGCGGTTTGTACGAGCATTTGCTTTCATTAAAAAACGAAATTGGTACTTTTGTATTTTTATTTTATAATGTAAAACAGGGCTACGAATTCGTTTTTTTTTTATTTATTCGTCATCCATACAATGAGACATTCGTGTTAGGCTGTTATTTTGGTAGCCATTGAGAGGTGGAAAGCAATGGTAAGTTCATCTTGAAAACCTATTTTTATGGCCGGTTTATCGTACATTTTAATCGCGATGTTATTTTGATCACGCTGTTAAATTTTGATAGCTACGTGTTCATTGGTTGCTGAGTTTCGTTACAATAGCAACCCGTCACTTAATCGTGTGATTAAAATAACATCGTAATTAAAATGTGCGATAAACTGGCCATAAGAATGTTACTCCCATCACAATGTAGAGGATATTTCATTCTTCCCTCATCATAGTTCAGCTTCCATACGTATCGAGATAAAACTATGATAGTAGAACATTTTAGGCAGTGTTATAAGAAAAAGTCTCTGTATCGTACACGAACAGTACAAATTCTGAAGAATGTTAGCGTAAACGTCTCCGGAATCCACTTCGTTCGGCCAGCTGAAGCAAGCCTTTGGCAGAGAGAACGTTCTCTCTGGCCTTTGGGGCCATTCAAGTATTACGTAAGCACTACAGGGGGGCGGGGGGTCTTTGCTTTGCTTATTTTTGATGACATGGGGGTTGGGGGGGTCTGGATGGTGATTAAGTCAGCAGTATTTATTTTTTTACTTTTTCGGATTTTCTACAAAATTTAGTCGATTTTGGTTTGAACACATATGGCAACCCTACTTGTCTATGCTTGAAAATGAAACTCATTTTCAGGGATTCCCGAAAATAATGGATACCTTTAATAGCTTAGAACCGAGTAAGGGAATTACCGCGCGCTATTCATTGAGCAGCAAACATCCAATGTCATCGAAGACTTAGAGTCATAGATTCATGTGTCATGGACTGTTAATTTGAATTAATATACCAACATTTTAATAGAAGTTTGTATTGTTCGTTAATATATTAAGATTATAATAACTGAATACCATGTCAATAAAATTTGCTTAAATAAATATTACGTGCGTTAAAGTCCTCTATTCCAAGCCTATTCCTTATTTCTAGACTTGCTGCTCATGAATCAATAAAGAAACCAGAACACATTGAAAAATGCATGTAGGTACCAATGTTTACATACGCATGGGAGGGGGGGGGGCTAAGACCTTTGCTTACTTTTGCTGACGAGGGGGAGGGGGGTTAATAATTGCAAAAAATTTGCTTACGTAATACTTGAACAGTCCCTTTGCGTTGAGTCTCGCAAAGGCTTGCTGCAGCAGGCGTTAACCGGAGAGTCTCTTCGGTTAACACTTTTACATCGGGTTTTCAACTTTTTTGAGGCCACCGACAACCAGGGCTATTTGGGTTTTGTACCAATTCATATTTTTAATTTATTTTCTAAATTGAAAATTCAACTGATACTTTTATCAGTTCTCTGATTAGTTAACCTTGGAACTGAGGGCTTGTAGTAGAGTAGCCATGAAAACTCCACATATACACAACGACATCACTACACGCTCGGCATTCTCGCCATTCTCAAGCATATTTCAACTTCTACTTATTGAAAATGGTGGAAGACTGTGTGGTCTAGTGGTTAGCGCGTCGGCCTCTAGATCAGACGATCGTGGATTCGAATCCCACCTGCGCTCATGGATGTTTTGTGATGTCATTTAGTTTTAAGAAAATTGTTACTGAGTGTAGTTGAAAGACGCTAATGACCTGTGACCTATAATCTAATAAATAAATAAATGGAAAATGGTGATTGTTCAAGATATGGAATGTCATTCGAATTTTTCCTTAAGATCGTACACTATCTCCAAGATGTGGCAAACGCAGGACCTTGAAACATGTATCTAAGGCACCTGCATAACATAAGGCCATCATAAGGTTTTCGTTGTGTCACTTTGACCAAATGATTCACAGTTTGGTGAGCGTTCTACAAAAGTTGTAAGAAAATATATCAATTTTAATTTTTGAATTTAAATATGCAAACGTGTTAAAAAAAACTGAAGTCGTGCTCACTGGCTTTATTTGGATATAAATTTAATTACCTGATTGAATAACGGGGGCTCTTGGTCAACACTTTCAGAAAGAAATTAATGAACGTATTTCATGTATTTCTAGTTGACTTTAAACATAACGGGTTTTAGCCTCTTTTTTTTCAACTTCAACGATGGAAACCTCACTATTTAGAGCCAAGTTAAGATGTTAGGGTTTCCTTTCGAACCCAATAATATTCCAATATATTTTAACTTTTTTTGAAAATAGGTAGGTACTCATACTAGAAGTTTTAAAACAGTTTATTGTTCACTTCAAGCAGGTCGGCGCCCGAACCAATGTGTATGACGTGCGAATCTTTATTTCCGTTTATTGAGTTGTAATGATGTGATAAAATATTCTATAAAGCTTGGGGTTGTAAAAAACAGAACCATTCCTGGAAAAAATGTTCCGACTTTGACAATAATTAATTCAATGACACGTTCCGAATTGTCAGAGGACATCAAACAAGCAGAGGAAATAAAATCGCATAAACTAAGTAAAAAAAAAACAATTTTCAACACAATATTTCATTTCAAAACATTTTTTATGAAAAAAATTTAACTGTCTTCAAAAAAAGCCCCTACCCGAAAAATGTAAATATTATTTGTTATGAAATTAATTTTTTGCTTAGATGATTAAAGCAGGATGCACACTGAATTGACCCGCTTTGGTTCAGCCATCGTCATGGGACAAACTGGCACTTTTAGAAACAAAAAATACGCAAAGGTCTGAACTTCACATCGAATCGATTGTGGGCTGAAACTGATCTGAAAATCGCGGGCCCAACTTCAGAATTCTGACCGTTGAATTCCTAAATTAGAGAATTATTTTTTTATTCACTGATGTATTTTGGTAATCATGTTATTATTATATAATATTATAATCATGTAATTTTTGTTTGCATTGGAATATTATAATTAATTTAAAAATTGAATTTTGAATTTTCAGTATCTCAGTAATTGGAAATAACTCTCAGAATCTTATTTCCATATGACTGCAAAAATAAACAGAAAAAATAATCTTATTATAATTCAAAGAAAAAAGATATAACATTAATAATGGAAAAAAGAAATGATTTTTTTAAACTTGATATAAAGCAACTAAATCAGATTATTTTCAATATTCAATGTTACCTTATTAGCTTTTCATATAAAAACTTTTTAAAATATCTTTTGTATCTATTGTTTGCTTTATCAAAACAAAAAATATATAGGTATATATTCACAATTTTAAAATATAATGAAATCACGTATTTAAAAAATATGTACTTAGTGTATTTATTTATTTCGAAAATAAAAATTTACTTTTTACTAAAGTTTCAAAGCTGCAAAATTCGGTTTCATTTCGTTTTTGAATTTTTATTTCAGCAAATAAATCTTTATCTTCTGTTAAAATAAATATTTTTTATAAAGAAAAAAATTTTAAATTGTATTTAAAACCAATATGCAAGAAGGCTCAAATTAAAAAGGAAAGCAGAGTATACAATAACAAAAGTTACCTCCTGCATCTCATATCCTTTCCCCTCGCCTATAAAACGGTTTCCGCTCTCCCGACGCTATTTTTAAAGCTAAAGGGTCCGGGTAAACGCCAAATGAAGGACCAAGAATCACACTACAGATCCTGCAAGCGAATTTTTTGAAAAAAAGTTTTGGATACGTGTGAAAGATTACGTAATTTTTTAAAAAGTTGTGAGTTTTTTCAGGAAACTTTTTTTCAATTTTTTGCCTGTAGGATCTGTAGTGTGATTCTTGGTCCTTCATTTGGCGTTTACCCAAACCCTTTAGCTTTAAAAATAACGTTGGGAGAGAGGGAACCGTTTTATAGGCGAAGGGAAAGAATATGAGATGCCGGGGGTAACTTCCGCTATTAGGTATATACTCTTAAACAAAATTTTATTGTGCAGCCATACGTTGATCTTAAAAAAGGAAATAGTATTATGGCACTGTTTTTTGGAGGTTTGCGAATACCATGGAGATATTTTAGATAGAGTAGGGGAGTTATAGGCACAACTGTGACAGTGTCTTTATTTATTTATTGTAGATTATAGACGCGTCGACATTTCAGGTCATTAGCGTCTTTCAACTACACTAAATAACAACTATCTTAAAACTAAATAACATCATAAAACATCCATGAGCGCAGGTGGGTTCGAACCCACGGCAGTCCAGTCCAGAGGTTGCGGCACTAAGCACGCTAACCACTAGGCTATAGTGCCCCCTTGTGACAGTGTCAAGTTAGAAAAGAGAATTAGAAAACGGATAGTTTCTTTTTTCGTTGAATTGATAAATTTTCAGACCAAACTTGGTAAGTTTTCACTAAAGAATTTATTAAAGAACTGCGCATAATTGAGGCCCTTGAAAACTTGCCAAGTTTGGTCTGAAAATTTATCAATAGGGACATAGGGTACATTCCAGTGGACAGTGATCAATTTAAAACTTTGTTATAATGAAAGTTTATGCTCTAAAATATTTAATAGAATTAAGTTTCGTAAACATATTTAAATAAATAAATAAAATCATGATTTTTAATCTATGTGTCACGTGACTTAAAACACCGCGTGACGTCAATTCATGTAAAATATTAATGTATTCATAGCAACGGAGCTTAGATTGCTTACATCATGTTTACATAGGTACAAAACGGTATTTTTCAACACTTTGTTTCTGGGTCTTTAAATAATATTTATAGCTAATATAAACGAACTTTCATAAAATTATGACGTCATATTTGCCTAGAGCAAAAACGATTTTTAGCGGACGGGGCTAACATAAATATTTTAAAAATTATTTTTGAGCTTATTTGAAATCAGAAAGAATTAGTGATTTAGGTGTCATTTTGTTCATAATTTACTGCTCTATTAATATAACACAAAAAAAATTTAGTCATCTACCCTATTCACACTGCTGATAACATGTAGACATTATTGTAGGCAAGGAACTTTTTAATATAACTTTTAATATAATCTGCATTTTTATATATTTCTCAATCACACGTTTGCACACGATTCCACATGCACTGCGAAAATGTATTACACCTAAAACTTACCGACCCTTTGGTTGGTTGCCGCTAGCTTCAGTGGCGAGGGAGTGGATCCATTAGAACTTAATACTTTTAAGACAATATCCCAAAAACAGATGACTTTTGGCCGACCCGTAGTTGTACATAGATGTTAAAGAATTATAAATAGTTGTTTAATATTTTCAATGGGCGCCAGAGACGGTTATATACAAACTCTATCGGATCACCGACTCTTAATCCAAAATACGAGGGAAGCCAAAAGTTTATCGACACAACAACAATACATTAATGAGACGATAACTTCATAAACAAATGTCAGTTTTATTTAAGGAAATTATATGCAAAAGTTACAAAACATCAATAAAACTTCAATTAAAGTATCAACATTATTATAGTTCGTACTAGTTCAACAATGTTTGAGTACACGACGCAATACCGTAAAATTTAATAAATACGACACCATTGATAACCACTATAGCAGGATAAATACGACACTGCTCATAGCCATTACAATAGATACATAATATCGACACTACACGAAGTCGCAAACATAAACACGACACTATTGAAAACCACTATAGCAGGATAAATACGACACTGCTCATAGTCCCTTCAATAGGTACATAATATCGACATAACAAGAATTCGTAAACACGTTAATTCGCAAATATACGGTACTCAAACACACGAGCGTAAACAATACATTCGCGGAACTTTAACAACGCGAAATAGTACGACTATTCATCAATTTAAACAGAAAAGTAATGCATCAATTATTATCTGAGAAAATAGTTATTCAACTCTGAACTTGGAATTACGAAATGACAAACGTAAGCATCGTATTACATTAATACAACAAATACAAAGAATATTCAGAACATAACCTCATTTGTGTTTGATCGACCAAAACAAACTAAACGTTACCAGAAATTAGATACATAATATTATAGATAACATTATCGGAAAAATGAACTAAAGTTAAATATATAAAATATTTTCATATTCATAGATCGAGTCAAAATCTTAAAATGCGCGTAAGTAACGTACGAAACAGCATAACCGTAACTGACCAGTCGCAAACATATATTTGAGTCACAATGAATAACCGAGATTATCGACTCAATCTAATATACGACACTTATAGCATTAAAACACAATAAAGTAAATTATTTCATATTCGATATTGACATATGACATTTAAAACATAATGACTGAAATTTTGAAGTTGTATTGAGATTGATAAAACAAGTTTCGTTAATATCAAAAAAAAAGTATTTGATAACAAATACGGTAACTAAAAAAAATAAGAAAAAGACGGCAAAATAGTGATTTCTTAAACTTGAAAACTTTCAAACACCAATATTGACACAAACAGTGTACTGATTCAGAAACTAAAATGTCGTTCTTATGGTAATCAGTTTAAATGCAAATTTCTGTTGATCGAAACTACATTTGCTAGGATACCAGCGGAATAAATAAGATGAAAACAAATCACTCACAGTTTGAATCCAGACGTCAAAATTACTGAATTGAAATTAAATTTTCACCTGGCGAAATTTCTTGATCAGGTTTACCACTCCAACGTAATTTTACACGTTAACAGGAATCGGTAGCATCTTAGACGATAGTAGTCTCCGTACATAATTATCCATGAATATTTTCCAACAGAAGTATCCCACCAATGGAACCAGCACCAATCATAAGAAACAATCCTAAGAACCAATCCTAATAACCAATCCTAAGAACCAATCCTAAGAACCAATCCTAAGAACCATCGTAAACATCCACATTAAGAAAAACGTCGTCAAATCAAAAAGTCTTACCGCTGTAACCCCCTTTTATTTAAGGGTAAAAACCGTAACTTCAGCAAAGAACTTCGTGAACAACGATTAACCACAGTATATCACTTCCTGAGTGAATTCCACTATCAATTCAAAAGTTTTCTTCAGTATTTCCAAAAATAACGATTGTTATTATCCAGCTTGAAAAATAACAACCGGGATGGAGGCCGTCACCATTCCAACAAAAAAAAAGAAACGAAACTTCCAAAGCAGTCTGAATCAAAACAATAATTAAAAACGTGACAATCAGTCACTCACCGCCATCGAACGATAGACATAAGTACTAAAACAATCGCGGATCTATTTAAAAAAAATCATAAACAGATATACAAAATTTCCAGGTCAGCACCAACTAAAAATTCGTCTTCGTTAAAAATAAGTTTACTTTGACAAAACAAAATTGTAATTCTACCAAATTTAATATTGTGTCAATTATGTCGTAACAATTCCCCCTTTACGTACGGAGAGAATTTCGTAGAAATTCTCTTACCGGAAAGAAAAATTATTGAAATAGCAGAAAGACAACACTCCATAACTTAAAGAACTCACTCTTCACTCGAAAACCACAATAGGGCGACTAAGATAAAAGCCACATCATCAGTCATAGACCTAGCAACAGATATCTCGTTAGTTTAGTCATAATACGAAACAACTAAATAAAAGGAAAGAGGAGACGTAATTAAAAAAAAAAACCATTAGAGAATATTTTATAACAGATCTACAATCCCTAGGTTTATCCAAAGACCACCAGGTAACGATAAAAGCCATTCTTGGAATTGTATACGCATGGAACATAAGTTCAAAATAAAACTCTAATCTACCAAAACTCATCAACACAAAAGCGACAACTTAAATCTAACGACACAAAATAATGCACTTTGACATGGACAGCAACAATACCATCACTTAATCCGCAAATTAGCGAGTCAAATGTGCTCCTTAAAACTAAATCGACAACACACGTTAACACACAAAAAAAAACTTAAGCATTTGACGTAGACAGCAAATAAACCGTCACAAAATCCGCACCATAGCGAGTCAATTATGCAAAAAAAAAAAATAAGTAAAGAGTGTCCTTCAAATCAACCAATTCAATAAACTAAATCGCAACAAGGTGTTAACCAGTACGCCAGAAGAAAGTCACAATAACAATATTTTCGTCAGTGCTTCAATGGTAAAATAGTATGACTAAAAAAAATAACCTACAATACGTCAATACAGAATCAAAAACGTAACTTTCATAGATACAACAACCATTAACAATATCATTCTACCTTATCGTCAACAACGAAATTTGGTTTCAAGTCGTTAATATGCCAAATTCCACAAGCGTGACCATTTAAATCTTCTAATTCATACGTCCATAGAGAACTTTTCTTCTTTATTTTATAAGGCCCTATAAATTTGGGTGCTAGCTTAGCAGTAAACTTGCGAGCCGCGTTAGACAAAGGAAAGTTTCGACGATAAACCGAGTCGCCAATTTCACAGGTTTTGGGTCGTCGTCGTAAATCGTATATTTTTTTGCTTCGTTCATAAGCGTGATTTAATCTTTTAGCAACGTCAGAATAAATAGAACGGAACACTTTATTAATAGCTGTCGCTTCAGGGCGAGCTTCAAAATCTAACTTTTCGTGATCTATATCTTGATACAGTTTACCCGATAATATCATTTCTCGGCCAAAAATTCTTACTATAAGATGTGGACGATTATCGTGAATATCCGGTGTTAAAAAAAAATAATCAACATGTGGGGAGCTTTCCCGGAACGAAGTCTTCGGTCGGTTTACAGAAAGAAAGACGAGTTTACGACCGTTTATCCGTCTCGCTGTTCGTTTTCCGACGAAATCTGTCGAGAATTAAATGTTGATGTTTCTCCACTTCGAGAACAACATTGTCGTACGGTAACACCAGATTTACCACACTTATAACAAAAGATTTTACGCGGAGCTTTACACTCACGGGCTACATGTCCTTTCTGAGAACAGTTCCAACAAATAACCGAGGAGGTTGTCGTTATCACGGCCGTTTCGACGTGACGAGGATTCACTAAAGCTCGATTATGATGACGCTGATATGCTAACTCGGGTTCCAAAGACGTTCTAGACATAGCAGGTAATCGATAGTTATCCGTCAACCATTTATTGTATTCGAGATCTCTACCAAAAGTCACCAGTTGATTCAATGACGTAATCGGTGTTAGTCCCAATTGAGCCATATAGGTTGGATGTAAGTTTCTACGTACGGTATTCAATTTAAATTCCTCAGTAGGCGGAGAAGTTAATCTAGAAAATAAATTTTCCATCACGGCAACGTATAGTCCGAGAGATTCATCGGGGCCTTGCGTACGATTCATCAGTTCGCTTAATAAACGATATTCATAATCAGGTGGAAGAAATTGTTCTCTCAAGGCTTTAGCTAACTCGTTCCAATTAATAAATGAAGTTCGATTCGCTCTAAACCAAATGAGCGCCTTTCCCGCAAACAATTCCACAGCGCTATCAAATAACTCTTCTTCCGAAATATGTCTAGATATGCGATATTCATGTACCCGCTCTAAGAATGCACAAACACCCAAAGAACTGGATTCTCCATCAAATGTCAGATGCCACTGAAAAACCGGAATGGGTCGACAACGGTATCCTGAATTTCCATGCATAATCGATAAGGAATCACGACGGTTGTGTTGTACTCCTATTGGTGCGTTACTTTGTCCTTGTCTATTTTCCAAAGACAATCGACGTGGTACAGTCGGGATTGATCGCATAGTCGCCTCATCTGTACATTCAGTATTTAGCGTATGAACCTGAGGACCACTTGGAGGAGTCATATTCATATCGGTTTCCATGTTTGGAAGATCAATAAGAGAATTTTCAAGATCCATCATAAACAAAAAATATTCTCAGCTATAAAGACAATATCACGACTTGACGTAAACGAAAATAATCATATACTATGAAATATAATCAGATAACTTGTAATAAATCCGACATCAATAACCACAACACAAAACAAAATTGTTTGTACCGCACTAATCCGGTAAAACAATAATAATTATCTCTATCTATATCCTCAAAATCAAATTGTCTGAAAAATTCATCAACAAGTTTGCGTTAGACAGCGGCAACTTATCAAACTTCGTAATTTACGTTGGGTATCGTCACTTACTAAATTTGAAATTATTCAAAGCTCACATTGAATAGCGTAATTGTGTTACTTCTCGAAATTATTTAAGGCTCCAAGCTGAACAGCCAAATTTATTACTTCTCAAAAGTATACAAAGCTTGGATAGCAACAATTTTATACTTTTCAAAAGTATTCAAAGCTCCACGTTGGATAGCGCCAATTTTATTACACCTAAAACTTACCGACCCTTTGGTTGGTTGCCGCTAGCTTCAGTGGCGAGGGAGTGGATCCATTAGAACTTAATACTTTTAAGACAATATCCCAAAAACAGATGACTTTTGGCCGACCCGTAGTTGTACATAGATGTTAAAGAATTATAAATAGTTGTTTAATATTTTCAATGGGCGCCAGAGACGGTTATATACAAACTCTATCGGATCACCGACTCTTAATCCAAAATACGAGGGAAGCCAAAAGTTTATCGACACAACAACAATACATTAATGAGACGATAACTTCATAAACAAATGTCAGTTTTATTTAAGGAAATTATATGCAAAAGTTACAAAACATCAATAAAACTTCAATTAAAGTATCAACATTATTATAGTTCGTACTAGTTCAACAATGTTTGAGTACACGACGCAATACCGTAAAATTTAATAAATACGACACCATTGATAACCACTATAGCAGGATAAATACGACACTGCTCATAGCCATTACAATAGATACATAATATCGACACTACACGAAGTCGCAAACATAAACACGACACTATTGAAAACCACTATAGCAGGATAAATACGACACTGCTCATAGTCCCTTCAATAGGTACATAATATCGACATAACAAGAATTCGTAAACACGTTAATTCGCAAATATACGGTACTCAAACACACGAGCGTAAACAATACATTCGCGGAACTTTAACAACGCGAAATAGTACGACTATTCATCAATTTAAACAGAAAAGTAATGCATCAATTATTATCTGAGAAAATAGTTATTCAACTCTGAACTTGGAATTACGAAATGACAAACGTAAGCATCGTATTACATTAATACAACAAATACAAAGAATATTCAGAACATAACCTCATTTGTGTTTGATCGACCAAAACAAACTAAACGTTACCAGAAATTAGATACATAATATTATAGATAACATTATCGGAAAAATGAACTAAAGTTAAATATATAAAATATTTTCATATTCATAGATCGAGTCAAAATCTTAAAATGCGCGTAAGTAACGTACGAAACAGCATAACCGTAACTGACCAGTCGCAAACATATATTTGAGTCACAATGAATAACCGAGATTATCGACTCAATCTAATATACGACACTTATAGCATTAAAACACAATAAAGTAAATTATTTCATATTCGATATTGACATATGACATTTAAAACATAATGACTGAAATTTTGAAGTTGTATTGAGATTGATAAAACAAGTTTCGTTAATATCAAAAAAAAAGTATTTGATAACAAATACGGTAACTAAAAAAAATAAGAAAAAGACGGCAAAATAGTGATTTCTTAAACTTGAAAACTTTCAAACACCAATATTGACACAAACAGTGTACTGATTCAGAAACTAAAATGTCGTTCTTATGGTAATCAGTTTAAATGCAAATTTCTGTTGATCGAAACTACATTTGCTAGGATACCAGCGGAATAAATAAGATGAAAACAAATCACTCACAGTTTGAATCCAGACGTCAAAATTACTGAATTGAAATTAAATTTTCACCTGGCGAAATTTCTTGATCAGGTTTACCACTCCAACGTAATTTTACACGTTAACAGGAATCGGTAGCATCTTAGACGATAGTAGTCTCCGTACATAATTATCCATGAATATTTTCCAACAGAAGTATCCCACCAATGGAACCAGCACCAATCATAAGAAACAATCCTAAGAACCAATCCTAATAACCAATCCTAAGAACCAATCCTAAGAACCAATCCTAAGAACCCTAAAACAGTAAACACCACATTAAGAAAAACGTCGTCAAATCAAAATAGTTCTTACCGCTTGTAACCCCCTTTTATTTAAGGGTAAAAACCGTAACTTCAGCAAAGAACTTCGTGAACAACGATTAACCACAGTATATCACTTCCTGAGTGAATTCCACTATCAATTCAAAAGTTTTCTTCAGTATTTCCAAAAATAACGATTGTTATTATCCAGCTTGAAAAATAACAACCGGGATGGAGGCCGTCACCATTCCAACAAAAAAAAAGAAACGAAACTTCCAAAGCAGTCTGAATCAAAACAATAATTAAAAACGTGACAATCAGTCACTCACCGCCATCGAACGATAGACATAAGTACTAAAACAATCGCGGATCTATTTAAAAAAAATCATAAACAGATATACAAAATTTCCAGGTCAGCACCAACTAAAAATTCGTCTTCGTTAAAAATAAGTTTACTTTGACAAAACAAAATTGTAATTCTACCAAATTTAATATTGTGTCAATTATGTCGTAACAAATGTGATAGAAGAAGATAGAAGTACACGTTTATTCTCCATCTCTATCTTTTACACCGGCATGTTTTTGTGTGGCTTTCCTCCTCTATCTGTAATATGTCTATGGCTAATACTCGAAACATTGATAATCAGTCGAGTAGTAAAATTTCTCGTTGTTCAATTTACATAACTGGAAATTATTGATGCGTATTATTTAGTCGAAATTTCGTTTGGTTTCAATTCGTTTTAAAACAGATATTTGCTGCTAACACTGAATAATAATGTAGAATTTAATAATTATTTTGGTAAGAAAAAAAAATAATTTCAGCTTAATGTATACAAACATGTCAGTTATGAAAAAATAGCTTTAACATAACATTATACAGGGTGTCCTCAAAGACACTAAACACACGCCTACCACATGTTCCTGAGACCAAAATAAGCCGATTTAAGCAAACTTACCTTCTTAAAAATTTCTTAGTTTGGGCGCTATACGGCCCTG